>JAJJMC010022800.1:960745-977468 GCA_023531435.1 Papaver californicum
GAATATAAACAACAACACCAACAATAAAATTTGAATAAGAACATCAAAAACATAACAATTTCTGATTCCAATAATCTACAAAGAAAAAGTATGAAACCAAAAACAGTTTCACTGGATATGAATATAAACAACAACAAACAACAAAAATTGAAAATTAACATCAAAAACATAACAAATTCTGGTTCTAATAATCTACAGGAAAAAGTATGAAACCAAAAACAGTTTCACTGGATGTGAATATAAACAACAACACCAACAACAACATTTGAAAGTTGAATTTCAGTTTGAGATGAATGATTGAACTAATACAACAACTTGAACCGAATGAGAATATGATCAAAATTGAAAGAATAAACTGAAACTTCAGTAGAAATCTTCAAAACACGAACAATTTGAAGTTACAGTTCATGTTTCATCACTGAAACAGAAACGAAAACGATTTCGGTTCTTCAAAAGTTTGATAATCAAATAACAACCAAAATCAATAAATCGAAAATTAAAATACAATCAAAATCATAATAAGACAACCAAAATCAAAATCAAACTTACCTGATGAAATACAACTGAAGCTGAGTTCTGTTCTTCACTTAAACAAATACGAAAACGAACTCGGTTCTTCAAATAATCAATGGATTTTAAATTTCAGTGAAACTGTTTGAGATGAATCGAAGCTAGAGTTTCTGTTCTTCACTTAAACAGCTACGAAAACGAACTCGGTTCTTCACTTAAACAACAACTGAAGATATGTTTCAAATTGATTTAGCTACCATCCATTTGGAGAAGATATCTTTTGTTTCAAAAAACCCTAGCCGAAACTCTGTTTTTAGCTACCAGCAGAATCAGATTCTCCAAACTTGATTTAGCCGATTTCCTCTCACCAAAACTAAGATTTGATTTTAACATTTATTTCCATTTAAAACTTATAGATTATATAGGAAGGGCAACTTGGGTATATTAAAAAATACTAAAAACTAAATTTAATCATTATTAAGGGAAATGGGGTTTTAGTTTCATTTTTAATTAAAATGGTTGTTTATAAAAAATAATATGGGAGGGTTTTTTGTATAAAAAGTTTGTTCACCTTGGTTTTTTATATTACAAGTTTTGTTTTTCTCATCAAATATTGTATTTTCTGTGTGATCAAATGTGAAACATATTACCGGCTTAATATACTGCTGCAAATCTTCGTTATTTTTCCAATTTTGTACTATGTTTGCACCAATGGTAGCAATTTTCCGTCTTATGGATACGATACTAGTGGGGGAACAATAAGGAAGGTGTAGATTATGTGGTCCCTTTGGTATTCCTATCGTGCGACGCAAAGGGATCGACTTCTCATGGGTCACTGTAAAAACTAGTTCCTCAAGTGAGGTATTTATCTCCTTGTACACCCGGTAGTCTTCCTGTTGGTTTTGCTGGATTGTTGGTAGTTGGTAGGTTGTCAGTCAAATAAAATTATTTTAAGCTCTATTCGTTCACAATTATAAATAATTGTATAGCAATAACAACAAATTCGATCCACATGGAGATATGGGTTGCTAATTGTATTTGAAAACTATTGTAAACAAAAGGGTTTTGTTGTTCAAAGTAATTTAAACTAAAACTTAAGCTAAAAGTGTTTAAGAAAATATATTCACCATCCATCATTACACATGCTACGCATTCAAAAATCAATATTTTTATTCACTGTCTTATGTTACCAATAACCTTAAAATATCCCCAATCGGTGTCAACACTTCGTTGCGTCACCACTACTCAACAAATATTGCAATCGCTAGTATACGATTCTTTCCTACCAAATAACCTAATCCTTTATCGCTAAGAGATTCAACTTGGAGAAAGCTTTAAACTCTGTGAGACGGGTTACTCATAGGTAATACAAACACAATCATGGCTTATTCAACCTAAGCCAAGTTTTACTTGTGACTTCCTTCACGATTTGCACCGCTAGTGATCACAAATTACTACTAGTTATTAGGGTTCTTTATAAAATTACCTAAGACTCCTAATTAGCTAAATAGATAAGTTATTAAGATATTTAATCCGTGACTCAAACATGTGAAATAACCAATCATATTATATGTACACAATCAAGTAACTGTTATCCGTAGTGAATAAAACGAAACTAATACATTAATTGAACACAATCATATTATATGTACACAATCAAGTAATTGAACGATATACAAGTAGTGAATAAAGAAACTAATACATTAATTGAATAACATGTTCATGACTTTAAGTTACATCCTTAACCAATAATAACGGTTTATCTCATCATGGATTTATCATAATCCATGAAAAATATAAAAGATAGCAAGTAAACCAAACCCTAGAAATCCTGATGTTCAATCGTAACTTCAATCCCTAGCTCATTGCTCTTCTTGTTGTAAAGTGTATTATATCTCTCTCTAAGCATTTAGAAGTCTTCTTATATATTTCTCTTGAATTTAGGTCTCTGGAGCTTCATCGGGACCCATATTCCTCAAAAATAAAGTCAAAACGCGTCAAAAGTGTCCCAGGAAGTTGTCAGGTTCGTCTGATTCTTGTGTGGATCTTTTCAGCCGAACCTGACAAGTTATTTTTGCACCAGATTAGTGTCAGGTTCAGATACTATTTGATGGGTAATTACTAGCCAAATCTTCTCCTAGACACTCATATTTTTCGTCCAAAACTTGCTACAAAGTTCGGCTCACTTCTCCAAACTCATTATTAGCCGAACATTCTCCAAAACTCATCTTGGGGTTCAGATACTGTCATTAAATCTTTTTTAGCCGAACATTCTCCTGGATACTCTGAAAACTTGATTATTAGGCTCCAGGTTTGGTTTGATTCGTGTTGAGCAATTAGCAGTCGAACTTCTCTCTGTAGACTCAATTCTTCAAAGCTTGTTTCTCCCATAACTTCTTCATCCGATGTCAGAATGACCTCATTCTTTTTGCGTTGGATCATTTTTGTCAATTTCCTTAAATATAGAGTAAAGAAATATTGGATTTGAATGGGTTTCCATTTGGTCCTTTCTCTAGCTCCAAGTGTAGCACTTGACTTCCTTGTTCATTTATTGTCATAATCAACTCATTTCTTCTTTTTTAGTTAAGTACACTTCAAAACTCCTAAGAAACTCAAAAACAAACAAAATCAAAGCATAATGATATGGAAACTAACAATAAATCAATAAATTAGAGTATCAAACTAATGCAAATAATGTACCTATCAAATTCTCTCACACTTCCCTTTTGCTAATCCTCGAGCAAACTACCTAACTAAACTAACCTAAACTAGAATACGATAACCCCCTTTCGTCGAGGATATGTTTACACTTAGCATGTGTGACAATCTTTTAAACCTATAGGTGTCCCTAGCGGACGAGTTATAGTCCCGTGAAGGTTTACAAGAGGTATACCCACAAAACCTAAATTCCAACTTTCAAAAATTTAAGAGCACATGCATCTCAAGAGCTATGGGGAGTAAAGTTTTTGCACACTATAAGAAGTTAGAAATCCCAAAGAACATTATTCTCATGCTTAACTCTTGATCTAGGAGAAAACCACCATATGAAAGAATCCATCCTCGAGAGCGATCGAATAAGCATTCCGCCTCGACTTCTTCCTCACAATTAGGGTTTTATGAAATTTCACTCAAAAGACGCACTTTATGGTTCTCATGTGTGCAAGAAGGAATCAAGATAAAAATCCTACACACGTTGAATGGTGGGAAGGAAAAGTAATCTTCCGAATTATATTTTGTTACCCCATAGAAACGCGGGATAAAAAAAACCTTCTTTTTTTCTCTAATGATCTATAAGAAAGGAAATCAACCATTATGCGAAGATGGGAACTCTTACTTACATTCTCACCAGATTCACAATCAACACCACACTCACAGCGAATAGATACGTCTTTGGTCTTCTTCATGTTCGGCTTCTACTATTGATGATAAAATTCTAAACTTTGTAGAACTTTGAAAATTTATAACTCTTATCCTCAAATTCTTGTTGCTTAGAAATTCTCTATAGATTTCTTCTTTCCTATGGCCCTGACTAATGAAATAACTCACTATATATGAAATTAAAATGCATATTCTTTTTTTGAATAAGCTACAAAAAGATAACAACTACAAGAATAATTAAACTGAAATTAACATGGCCGTGGGGATATGAATTAAGCACCTGATTCTTTACAACTTGTATTGTATTGGTATCATATAAAGTTCAAAAACTTACATCTTTTTCTTTTTTTTCTTTTTACTTTGTCTTGTCTTCACTTTTGATATAGAATTTTTATCCTCTTTTGTTTCTTGCAAACCTTGACTATATTCAACTTTCTTCACGATTTTGATGTCGCTCCGCTACAAAACTACAAGATAAAGTTAGCAATTCTGATGACACCATCATGATTGACAGAATTAGCACTCGGGAGATCAAAAAGTAGTGCTGAAGCTGGTGCGAAGTCGGGTAGCTCATCATTCAACCCAGAATTAGCGTAGGATGACACACACTCTAAAGTATAATTTATAAACAACTAGAAAGAGTTGAAGGTCTGGTACCTCGCTTGATGTAACAATAGGTAGTCTCCACTAATGATTGATCAAATCCCTAATACTGTATTCTTTCTGCACCTAATTCGATACCGGCGGTTTAAGTCCCTTTTTGTTGGCTATTGCCTCTCAACAACTAAGAAACCTGAATATAGTATTCTAATACTTCTAAGTTCAATTATTTCGGTAAGAACTCCGTATGTAGACTTAGATAAAAGTATACTAAGTGACTCTACAATATCTAAAAGTTGGAGGTTTTCATGCAAATATGTACAAAAAGTTAAAAAATTTACCTACAAAAGTGAATACTAAAAAATCTATATGCTAAATACTCCCCCACACTTGAACTTTACATTGTCCTCAATGTAAATTGACTTGTCCAATGTAATATTCATAGTGGGAAATTCTTATTAATGATATGAAAAGATAAGAAAAATAAAACTAAAAATATAAAGATGGAAAAACAAAACCAATAGGTTGCCTCCCATTCCACACTTGGTTTAACGTCGTCATCCCGACTGTAAACTTATTGCTACACATTAGCCCGCACCCAACCCATTAGCATGAACATCTGAATGTACATCATTGGCGTACAAAATTGCTTCAAAAATATTGAAGCGAACATTTTCATTGTCAAGCTCCATTGTAAGTGTTCCTTTATCAACATCAATCACGGATTTAGCCGTTTTCATGAATAGTCTCCCAAGTAACAACGAAATAGACGTATCAGACCCGCTATCCATCTCCAACACACACAAAGTGACTGGAAATACTAGTTGATTTACCTGAACAAGAAAATCTTCAATAATACCTCTAGGGTATACATTAGTACAATCATCTAGTTGTAAAACAACTCCATATTCTTTCAATGGACCCAAATCAAACATTCATATATAGATGCAGACATAATATTAATCGATGCTCCTAAATCAAGCATAGCCTTTCCAAACCTTTTGTTACCAACCACAATAGGTATATTAAAACTACAGGGATCCTTACAATTGGGTGAGAGTTTCTTTTGGAGAATAGCCGAAACGTTTTCCCCCACACTCATTACCTCGTTATCGGTTAACCGTTGTTTCTTGGTGCACAAGTCTTTAAGAATTCTCACATATTTGGGGGCTTTTTTTGTCGCATCTATCATTGGAATATTCACATAAATATTCTTTAAAATATCTAAGATCTCCTTATCTTGTTTCGCCATTTTAGATTTAGCAAACCCACGAGGAAAAGGAAAAGTGGAACATAAGTAGAAACATGAGGTTTAGAGTTCTCCTTAGGTACCTCATGATCAGTTTGCGAAGAGTTAATAATCTCTTTCTTCAAAATCGGCTCCTTAGGGTCTTTGTTTTCTTAGTATCTTCGGGTTGCACAATTTGTGTATCACTTCTCAATGTCACAACATTGACATTCTCCCTTGGATTAATAGGTTAAGAAGGAAGTTACCCACTATTTTTTGCCTTTAAATGGTTCAACTCACTTTCCATTGGCCCAACCTGTTTGTAACTCCTTGATAGCGTTATCCGTCTTTTGTTAGCTCTGTTGAAACATGGATATAATTATATTGAGCTTGTTATTCGTGATAGAACCCTGATTAGGTTGTTGATATGGCTGAGATTTTTGTTGTTGATACCATACTGGCGGTTGAATCTAGGTTGTTGAATCACATCTTGCTTGTTAGCAGAGCTAAAGTTAGTGCTCCAATGTTCGGCTCACTTCTCCAAAATCATTATTATCGAAACATTCTACTATATACTTTGTCGAAAACTCATCTTGGGGTTCAGATACTATCATTGAATCATTCTTTAACCAAACATTCTCCTGGATACTCCGAAAACTTGATTTTTAGGCTTCAGGTTCGGCTGATTCGTGTTGAGCAATTAGCAACCGAACTTATCTTTGTAGATTCAATTCTTTAAAGCTTGTTTCGCCCGTAACTTTTTTATCCGTTGTCGGAATGACCTCATTATTTTTGCATTGCACTACAAGAAAAACGGGTTTAAGCGACATGTCGTTTTAAGTCGCTTAAAGCCTCTTTTAAGTTGCTATAACCGTTATAGCGACTAAAAGTGGCACTCGCTCCGTTGGTTGCCCAAAGCCATGTATCTCAAAGCCTTGAGCGACCATGCAATCGCTCTAGTAATAAACCAACTTACCTAAAGCGAGTGCTTTTCTCATTGCTAAACATTAGACCACTAACATGGAGCAAGTAAAACTGTGATCGCTTAACATCTAGACCAACCAATATAGCAAGTAAAATATCAATCGCTTCAGATATATCAATCATTCTAAAGCAAGTAAACTACCAATCGCTTCAGATATATCAATCATTCTAAAGCAAGTAAAATACTTAGTTGATAGATACATGGAGCAACTCGCTCTAAAGTTGCTTGGTTAAGGTATTAAGCGATCAAATTATTTTGCTCGCTAAAAGCGATTTCTGATTTTGATTGGTCTTAAGTTGGTTGCTCAAGCTTTTGAGGTAGCAAAATTTTTACTCAAGTTGTTTGCTTAAAGTTTTAAGCTTTTAAATTTTTACTCGCTAAAAATAATTTCTGATCTTGATTGGCTTTAAATTAATTGCTTAAAGTTTTAAACTATCAAATGAAAGTGATTTCTGGTTTTGATTGTCCTGAAATTGATTGCTTAAACTTTTAAGCTATCAAAATTTTTACTCAAGTTAGTTGCTCGTTATTCTGATTAGATAATCCCAAAGTAAAATTAATACGAAACAATTATGAATCAATTTAAAAATTAAAATTATATTATATTTTATTGTATCACAGAATTTAGTTTATATCTTTTTTTAAGAAAATTATACAATTTACAAGAAAACTATCTAATCATTTTTTTTTCTCCATCCGGGTAATCCTGGTTGAGAGCCTGAATCTTTACAAAGTTGTCTTCCCAGCACCTACAATATGTTCACCAGTAAGATTTTAGAACTTGTTAGATTTAATAACACCCAACAAATAAAAAACCAAAGTGACATTCGCATAAAAGAAAACTTGCAACTCAATTGATTTGACAGAAACATTAAAAAGCACTGTAAGGTCAAAATGACCAGTAACAAATATTTCCAAAGGATGTTGTCCCTTCTTACTTAGTGGTCTTTCTTCACTCTGGAGTACCTTAAGTTCAAACAAACATCAATTTAAAGTATGAATCAAAATATCAAGGTAATGTGATAATTAAAAACATACTGGTTTACGGAAGTTTAGTGGCATAATTTCTTTAGAATAAGAGAACTTAGCAGGAATAATTTTATAAGAATCTGCTTGATGAATATCCTTCAACTACAAAATCGAACAAGTGTAATATAGAATCACAATCACTTAAAAATAAACTAGGTCATCACAATTACATAAGAACAACAACAACAAAAAATATTAATCTCAATTAACTATATTACCTTGTTAAACTCAGCAATGCATCTGAAATCCACAGACCAAGCTTCGAAAAGCAAAACAAGAATATGTAAAATTCCCAATCCGCCAAGAACAATCAAACCATCAAAAAAATCTAAACTCGGAACCACAGCAGCAGCCCAGGCCCCAGACAGAAACAGATCTGGTCTCAAACTTCATCTTCACTGGATTATGGAATCCTCGTGTTACCGGAAAGAACAAAAATGATAAAGCTACATTCCCTATTAATCCAAATCTTAGACCTACACTCTCTAGTTTGAGTTGCCATATGCAAAAATGAAAAAGAAAATATATCTGAGTTATATCATAATCAACATCAAGAAGACTACTAAGAAATAAAGATCGAAAAAAATCGTTCTAAAATTCTTCTTACACTGTCAATCCAAATTTTGCAGATGCTTTTTTGTTGATCGTTTTGAAATTCATGTGCAAGTTACTTGTGAATGACCAAACTAATAGAGCAATGAACATTAGAAAAAATGTTAATTCCGTTCCTATTACAATCCCTAATGGTCCTTTTACGAACACCGGATTTTTCCATGTCAAAACTCGATTATTGTCTTTATCACTGTCATTGAACACCATGAACATTCAAAATCAGATTACTGAAGAAAATAATATAAAGTCATGAAAAAACTTGGTAATAATAGAAAATCAAAAAAACAAAAATATATTGCAGTATAATCCTCTTCTTACCGTTTTTATTGTATATCTCTTCACTTAATTTGCATTTCTTAGTTATTTGCACACTCAAACCAACATCCTGACTTGGCTTTGTCATCCTATGAACAATCAATAACCTTCTATGAAATGATTACATTCAAATTTGTAGTATAGAACATTACAAGAAAGAAAAAAATCACAGAACCAAAAAGTACCAATGACCAACCATGTATAAGATTGTTAATTAAAATTCCAGTAGTGTTCTACATTCACAGCACAAGATAAGATATCGATACTCAAAAAAAAAGGCACACTAAGAAGGTAATTTCTTGCTATTTATGATACAACCAACATACATCAAAGATACTAAGTAGTTAGTGATATTACCTGCAATTCTTCCAAATCTAACACGGTGAATGGATTTTGACGCCTGACCTTCTTCCCATCTTCACTTACAACCTGCAGGTTTCAGCACCAAAACAACATGTGAATGGACACGTAGATATGATTTTAATGTGCAGGACATGATCACAGAAAACAGTTAAATGAATCTAACCACTTCTAAGCTTCGAAGAATTCGCCAAATTTGCATTACTGAAATAATACTCAACCTACAAAATCCAAAAAAATCAAACAAGTAAGAACACAACACTCATTATTTTTCACCCATAATCCCAACCCACTACTAACTACAATAATTCAAACAAAATACCCATCGTAATCAAGGGGTATTGAAGGATGAAACCAACTCAGAACATGAAATTTACAATTTAAAGTATAAGTCATAAGACTTTACAATACTAACAGATTGTAACTTTGAAAGTCATGTACAGTAAACTATAGGCATTTGTGCATTTGATTATGAAACTCAATCATTGTAAATAAAAGGTAAAGATTAAAAAGACTAGTACATTATCAATACCAGCTGTTCAAATTAAAAGACTTTCCATCCTTAAAGATTATCTTAGCTAGGTCAACCTTAAACAAGTTGAATCATAGTCAGGGTAATTAACTTATACCACAATATGTATGATGATTTCACATAGATAAACAGAAACTCGTGTTGCTTACATTATATTGAACAAAAACTTTCCTTGGTCTCATGAATACGTAGTCAGTAAGCAAAGAACATTAGTGGAAGATAACTTCCTATCTTGTACCTCGTTTGTTAATCAGCCCCTTTTTAGGATCAATCGATGGTACCATAACATCCAAGAGCAAAATTGGAAGCTTTCGATTAGGGTTCTTCTGAAAATGACAGAGAAGATAAAACTTGGAGATTGGAGTAAGAATCCCATTTTTGGAATCTAAAGAATATAAATGATGAGATTGAAATATTGTGTCTTTGGAAGAAGTAGTAAGAAGAAAAATAATATTACTGTATTTTTCGTTTTCAGAGATTAAACCATAAGAAAATTTGCGGAAAACATCCAAGTCAACTCAAAACCCTTCAGCTAGAATCAGACACAAAACCGTAAATTTAAAAAATAAATGAAAAAAGAAGATCTGAACTTTACCTTAAAGAAAACTTTCAAATACGTGAGATCTTCCTGATAAGAACTGGGCTACCTGGGATACAGTGTTATTCGATTGATCTAGGGCAGTACTCCTCCTCTCAATCTTGTATTTGATCTCCCTCAACTTCACTCGTGCAACATCAGGAGAAAATTTTGAGGTACCATGAACCATGAAAATGGAGAGAGAAAAGCAAATGCCCAAAATGGAGAAAATTTTGTTTAGGGTTTTAATAAAAAAATATTAACGGTGGTGATGGCGCCTCATACGGATCAAGGAAATATTTTGATGGTCCAGATTCGTTATTGGATGGTCATACGGATTGTGTGTTAGTTACCATTTTGTGTTAGTTACCATTGTGTGTGTTAGTTACCATCTTACTGAAACAAAAATTTGAAAGGTGGATAACGGATTTGGAATGTTGGAAACGGATATTTCTATCGTAACGTAACGAATTTTGGAAATTAGGATTCATCAAAAATATTTGTTTGTTTTTTTTTAATTAGCTTTCTTAGTTTGTCATTTGTTTATAAGTTATGATTTGATGAATTGGGTTGAACCACAACAGATGTTCAATTAAAAGGAATTGAGATGTAACTTAATTTCTTGTATAAATTTAAGCTTTACCTATTAACAAAAAATATATGATCATCCCAATTGAAAGGAATTGGGATGCAAAGCTTGATGTCTCGTAGTGGAGAGTTAATGTTGCGACTCTTAAGTTTTTGCACACATGAGACATCCCATTTTGCGTGTCCGATAAGTTTAACGAGTTAGGGGAAGAGTTTATTAAGGATAATAAGGTGTACATGAACCCTGAACCCCGAACCCTCAACTAGTCATGTTCGTCTTGTACACCTTATTATCCTTAGTGTTTAATGACTCTTAATTGTTCAGGGTTCAGGTTTAGGATACCCTGAACCCCGAACCCCGAACCCCGAACTTTCAACCCGTCATGTTTGTCTTGTACACCTCATATATTTGTTGTTATTAGGTAAAGCTTAAAAAATTAAGCTACATCTCAATTCCTTTTAATTGAACATCTGTTGGGGTTCAACCCAATTCATCAAATCGTAACTTATAAACAAATGACAAACTAAGAACCCTAATTACAAAAAAAAAAAAATTGATGAATCCTAATTTCCAAAACTTA
Source organism: Papaver californicum (assembly GCA_023531435.1). Taxonomy (NCBI): domain Eukaryota; kingdom Viridiplantae; phylum Streptophyta; class Magnoliopsida; order Ranunculales; family Papaveraceae; genus Papaver; species Papaver californicum. The sequence goes on from JAJJMC010022800.1 coordinate 972,041, forward strand.
GTTTAGAGCTTGATGTTTAACGAGTTAGGGGAAGAGGTTACTAAGGATAATAAGGTTTACATGACGAACATGACGATTCCAACGATATTGGTAAAGATTATAACTCATGTGAATAAACAATATGAGGGTTCAGGGTATTATGACACATTTAATTAGTTCAGGGTTCAGGATATTAACGAAGATTTCGATTTAGTGGAGTTCAGGGTTCAGGTTATTGATTTTGTTTCCGACTTATGGAAAGAATTTATAAAATATGCATGTTACCCCAAATTACCCGATTATTCCGATTAAATTTAATTATTATTTTTTTAATTATTTTTTATTTTATTTTGTTTCTTTTTTAAATTGTTTCAAATTTATAACACACTTTACGAAATAAATTGTGGACTAAATGATTTATAACACATATAAACTTTTAAAGATTTTATTTATGAATCCAAATCCTTTCGTAACCTTACCCCAAAATGGCACTTACCTGAATCCAATTTCACTCGATTTTACTTTGATTTATTGAATTTTATCCAATCTCGATCAAACTTATTCATTTTTTTTATCAATCTAACAAATCTAACAATATGAAACTATGATTTCATCAATCTCACTAAAATTCACTTAATTTTTTATCGAACCGACTAGAAAACACTTAATTTTGATCGATCTTACTCAAATTATATCAATTTTTCATCAATTTCACTCGAATTTACTTTGATTTATTGAATTTTAAATCTCAATCAAACTTATTCATTTTTTTACCGATCTAATAAATCTGACGATATGAAACTATGATTTCATAAATCTCACTAAAATTCACTTAATTTTTTATCGAACCGAGTAGAATACACTTAATTTTGATCGATCGTACTCAAATTATATCAATTTTTCATCAATTTCACTCGATTTCACTTAGATTTATTGAATTTTATCCAATTTCGATCAAACCTTTTCATTTTGTTATCGATCTATCAACTCTAACGATATGAAACTATGATTTCATCAATCTCACTAAAATTCACTCAATTTGTAATCGAGTCGACTTGAATACACTTAATTTTGATCGATCTTAATCAAATTATATCAATTTTTCATCAATTTCACTCGATTTCACTTAGATTTATTGAATTTTATTCAATCTTAATTAAACTTATTCATTTTTTTAGCGATCTAACAAATCTAACAATATCAAACTATGATTTCATCAATCTGACTAAAGTTCACTCAATTTTTTATCGAACCGAATTGAATACACTCAATTTTGATCGATCTTACTCAAATTATATCAATTTTTTATCAATAAATCAAAGTAAAATCGAGTGAAATTGAACAAAAATTGATATAATTTGAGTAAGATCGATCAAAATTGAGTGTAGTCAAGTCGATTCGATAAAAAATTGAGTGAATTTTAGTAAGATTGATAAAATCATAGTTTGATATCGTTAGATTTGTTAGATAGATAACAAAATTAATAAGATTGATTGAGATTGAATAAAATTCAATAAATCAAAGTGAAATCGAGTGAAATTGAACAAAAATTGATATCATTTGAGTAAGATCGATCAAAATTGAGTGTAGTCAAGTCGGTTCGATAAAAAATTGAGTGAATTTTAGTTAGATTGGTGAAACCATAGTTTCATATCGTTAGATTTGTTAGATCGATGAAAAAAAATGAATCTTTTAAATTTACATTTTTTTTGCTGAAATCATAGTTTCATAATTCAGGGTTCATGGAACCCTATATCGTTATCCACCTTTTAAATTTACAAAATTTACATTTTTTTTTATGAATCTTAATTTCCAAAATTTGTTAGGTTACGTTGCCGACATTCGAAATCCAATATCCACCTTTCAAATTTCCATTTCAGTAAGATGGTAACTAACACACAATGATAACTAACACAAAATGGAACTAACACAAAATTGAAACAAACACAGAATCCGTATGACCATCCAAAAAAAAATCTGGACCATCAAAAGCAAAGTAGGATCCGTATGAGGTACCATCACCACCGTTAATTGTTTTTTATCAAAACCCTTCACAAAAATATCTCTTTCATTTTCAACATTTTCTTTTCTCTCTCTCCCAATTTGAGCCGCATCACCACCATCACCAATCTGAGAAAACTAGGGTTCCATCACGAGAAGGTAAACACCAACATTTTCTTTTCATTTCATTGATGTGTACCCTAAACACTACGTACCTCAAGGAGAGGAATCAAGGTTCCATCTATGTTAGGACCAAAGAACTCAAACACAAACTCATATACCAGTGTGGGAATGGTGGTGCCAGTTTCCATGGACATGGAACTGTTCAATTATGAAGAAAGGTAAAAAATTTATCATTTAGAAGATTGAACATTATTCAGCTGAATTTTTCTTTTACTATTTGTTTGCTCTTGAGGTGTTTTCCGTGTTCCTGGCGGAAAATGAAAATGGTTTTAATCAAATCCTAAAACCAAGCAACAAATTTGATTTCGATTTAAAAACTTAATTTTCTAATTTATCCCCCAAATCAATACGAGTAATTTTGGTTAAGGGCCTATGTAAGGTTCTTATTTTGAATTAGATTGTTGCTTTTCACCTTTGATACAGGACAGTGTGGTACACCGAATGGAGAGAAGAAGTTCATTCTGCTTTTGAAAGCTTGTATCCTAGGAAGACACTTGGGTTTAAGGATGGTGCAAATTAAATTATTAGTTTTCTTTCCGACACTTCTGTTCTCATTTTGAATGAAGCTGTAGAACAAGTTGCGTATGCAGATGGTATCATTTTGAACAAGGTGAGTATATCCCAATTTTATTTCTTTTGGGTTATATGGGGACATATATGATCCGTCGGGTAAGTGTTGGGATGCTATTCACTATACAATCATAACTTTCTAAGTTTCTTATAACTTGTTTTGTTCTATCATTCTAGGTTTGAATGATAATTTTTATTTTATCTTGTGCAGGTGGATTTGGTGAGTGAGGAGGAGTTGGGCGCGTTGAATACGAGAATTAAGGTAAAATTTGTCATTTCTGCAACATTCTTTGCTAAGTTTCACTAATTTGGGAGTATATGTTGCTTGACTAATTTGGGAGCATTTGTTGCAGGGTATCAACAACATGGCACATATTAAACAAGCTAAGTTTGAAGTTGTTAACATGGACTTTGTTCTCGGTGTGGGAGGATATGATCTTGATAGGTTAGTAACTATGTTACATCCAGCATTTGTTCTGCTCATTTTGTATAGTCTATAGACTAATATGTTTCTCCTGGTATTTGGTTTCGTTTCCTAGCATTTTGAACTTTGTTCTTTTGGATTTTCACAGGATTGAATCTGAAGTTCAGGTAGATTAACCTCACTACTGTTGGTTTCGTTTCCTAGCATTTTGTTTTACTTTCATAGAAATTTCTGGCCAACTAGACATTTCAATCTAATCCGTTTATGTGAAATCTTCTTTTGTTTTTATGATTGAATTAAAAAAAATATATATCGATTTTTGGCAAAGTGGGTTTTCAATTTGTTGTAATTAGGATTGAGTTTTTCGATTTGGGTGTTTAAATAATAAGGGAAATTCGAGTTTTCTAGAATGGGTTTTATAAATCGAGGTAATTTTCAAAAGGGTTTTGATATTAGGGGTCTGTACATGACTTTTGATTTAAAGAAGATTCGCAACTGCCATGTGATTTTATTAACTGCTGCTTTTTGAAATTGATCTGTAACTGCTTGTGAAAGGAAGACATAGACCTAATTTGGTTTAGAATGTGAACAACAATGAATCTGTAACTGCTTAAGTTATGTTTGTTGTTCATATTCTAACCCAAATATTTATAGTGAATAGAAGTTGTTTGCTTCGTAGTGGTCAGTGGCAATTTAAAGTACTGTGTGTTTTTGCAGGTTGTATGTTGTGCATATTGTCTTATGAGATTTGGTTTTCTTCTGTTTCTATGTTTCAATCACATGATATGATTATGTACAGGTTCTGGTTAACTTTAAGGTCTCACTTTAACAGGGTATCTTTAAATGGGAACCTATCTAGGGAACTCTGAAAGGGTTATTTAACATGGGCAATATGATCCGGATATACAGTGGTGGATCCTTGTTAGTTTATGAATTGCTTTTACTCATTTTTTGTGTGCAAACATATTTTTTGGTTTCCAGCAGTACCCAAGAAACTATTGCTCATTGGCTCACTGGGACTGTTATGCTTGTATTTGGGTTTCCTTGTGTTGATTCTTTTTTTTATTATTCATGTAGGTACATGAAGTATCTGACCAAGAAATACTTGAAGAAGCACAATGTTAGGGACTGGCTGAGAGTCATTGCATCCACCAAAGACCGTAATGTCTACGAGTTGCGATACTTCAACATTGTTGAAAATGAAGCCGATGAGGAGGATTAGTTTGATTTACTTAATCTTTCTGCTAGTTTGTAATATCTTTGGAGAAAGAGAGAAAACATCATACCAGTTTTAGATTTCAGAGTAGTACGTTGAATTGGTGAACACAAGTGACTGCATCTTTTTTGCTACCAAAAAGTTTCAAGAATTAATGATCTGGCTTGTTAAAACCTTGCCTTATGTTTCGTTTGTTCTTTGCAAATGTTATATGCATGCTTACTTTCTACCTTTACCTGTTAGTTCGTAACCATGTTTACTTCTTTAATTCTTATTTAATATCTTGTATTTTAAATAGGATTCTTAATCCCGTTAATGGAGGTTAATGAAATCATTTTTAGTACCAAATAAATTAATCCCGTTAATAATGGAGGTTAATGAAATCTTTTTTAGTATCAAATAGCTGTTAGAAAGGACGCTAAATTGTGCACTTAAGTCTAATGGTAAGCAATTTTATTGAATATTTCTCAATCTCACCAAATTTTATTCATTATCCATCAATTTGACCAAAAATGGAGTAATTTAAACACAAACATTATTTTCGTTTTTTAAATCTAAAACACACACATACAATGATCCTTAAATTGTTTATCTGGTCAATAGAAAGCCAAAAATATCTGATCCAACGGATATAAATATAGATTTAGGAAATCATTATTCATTGGAGTTTTTCTCGGGTTATTAATTTTTTTTTCTTCCATAAATACATATTCCTCGATATTAAAATATAAGAATATTTTACTAATTAAAAAATATATAATATTCAAACAAAAATAATCAAAAATGGGTGTTATAACCAACTATAATCGTACTAAAATTGACGAATACAATTTTTTTCCAATGAGTCACACGGATCACAATCCGTATGACTAGATAGAACTAGATATAAAGCGTTGATGGATTTTGATCACACGGTCTATCTTTCTCCCTCAAGTAATTCATTTTTTAACATGTGGTGGTAGCTTAAACTTAGTTGCTGAGAGAGGTTTGAGCAACCAATTCATTTTCTGCTACGAGTCTGTGCCTCAAAGTGAATAGCTACATGATCACTTTTT
>JAJJMC010022800.1:995065-1030934 GCA_023531435.1 Papaver californicum
GGTTGTTTTAAAAGTTGGATGATGGTTGTTTGGGGGGTTATAAAAGTCATAATGGTATTGTTATCAGGCTAATTGTTTGAGAAGCGATCTAGGAGAGTGTTCCAGACTATACTTGCTATTAGGCATCGAAGAAGCAAGTGGTCGGTTGTCTCTGGTTCAATGTTACACTGGGTACAAATATTGGAGTTGGTGACTTGAATGCGAGATAGGATGGAAAAGGTGGGTAAGCCTTCATTGATTGTTTTCCACAAGAAAAGTTGTATTTTAGGTGGAAAAGGTAAAGTCCACAGGAATTTGGAAATTGGTAGGGGATTTTGGGTTGTTGGTTTATCTCTTGGGTTAGACAATTGTATCCGGAAGCAGTGGTGTATCTTCCGGTTTTTGAATGTGACCATATGATCTTATCCCTAGGACTGTCTTGGGGGATGTAGATGTTTATAAATAAAAATTGCTAGAGGGGGAAGGGTGTCGAGTTTGTCATGTATCCAGTTGTGGGTTAGAGGATCAATGATATTCGTTAATGTTTGGATAGGGTGGCATTGTATAAGGTATAAGTTGGGGAAATATGGAATCCAAATTGCCTGGATAGGGGTTTTTAATTCGTTTCCCACACTGTGGAAATTAAGATTTTGGAAGATGGTTATGAGCGAGGCTAATTGTCTCCATTGTGGACTGGAAGAAGATGGAATGATATGAGGGCTTTGGAAAATTGGTTGTTGTTTGAGATATTTGTCTTGATATATACTAGCCCAGATGGAACCAGAGTGGTCATGTAAATTTCAGACCCTTTTAATAAGCAATGTTTTATTATGTTCACTGCTCTTTCTAATGCCAAGCCCACCTGCTGAAATAGATCAGGATAATTTATCCCAACGTATAGGATGAAGTTTTTTCACCGAGGAATCATGTACCCAGAAGAAGTTCCTAGTGATACGGTCTATTTGTTTATGCACATGGGTTGGGAGAAATTGGGTTTGCATAAGGTGGTTAGAGGTGGGTGTTAGAGAAGTTTTAATGAGTACTAACCTTCCAGCAGGATTGAGGCATTTTGTCATCCATCATTTTACTTTCCTTGCTAGCCTTTAAAGCAGAGGTTCGAAAATGTACCGGGATGATCTTCCATGCTTGAATTGGATCCCTAGATACGTAGGGGGTTTGAAGTGGTAGGCATTCCGAAAAATTGATGTATATTATCCACTTCATGTTAATCCAGTCTTGGGTGATGTATAATCGTGGATTTCGAAGTATTAATTACCTGTCTCGCTGAAGTGCAGTAAGAGTTGAGTAAATTCTTGAGGTGATTGACGTTTTCCATAGACGCTTTGAATGTTATTAGGAGGTCATCCGTATACATTAGGTGCAAGACAAGTGGTGCTTTTGGGGATATACGGAGTCCTCCAATAAGGTTTTGATTTTCCAGGTTTCCCAAATTTTTTCATAATATTTCCGCACATATAATGAAAATATAAGAAAATAGTGGTTCTCCTTGTCTTATGCCCCTAGATGGTATGATATATCCATGTGGAGTGTCATTCATATTGATTGAATATGTGACTGTTCTGACACAAAGCATAATATAGTCTACCAAATTTGATGGAAAACCTAATTTTGTGAAAGATATTTTGATAAAGCCCTATCCAAGTTGTCATAAGCTTTTTGGACCTCTAACTTTAGAGCTATTTTCGGATCTTTGGTAAGGGCTGAAGTTTTGATATAGTGGAAAAGTTCTCCCGCAAATGCTATTTATCATCAATCGATCTTTGGGGAACAAAAGCACTCTGGTAAGGGATTATCAGGAAAGGGAGAAGCGGTATAATACGGTTGAATAGAATTTTTGTAATGATTTTATAAGTGACGTTGCAAAGACCTATAGCTCTGAAGTGTGATGGTTTTGAAGGATGTTCTACTTTTGGAATGAGAGTGAGGTTTGTATGATTCATGAGTGGATAAATATTTTGGGAAAATTAAAAAAACTGCGAACCATAGCTATTAACTGAGTGTGAGTGGCTTCCCATAAGATTTTAAAGAACTTACTTGTGTAGCCGTCTGGACCTGGAGCTCGCTCATAATCTATGGAAAAAAGAGCATTTTTTATTTCCGTTGGAGTTACTTTGGGAGTTAGGAGTGCGCATCGCCTAGGAGTTAATCTCGGGGTGATTGTTCTAAAATTATCCCATCAATCATTATGGGGGTTGCTGTATATTGTTTAGTATAATGATCTAGAATGAGGTGCGTAATCTCATCTTTATTGGTTACCTGTCTTGTAGTTGTTGTATATTGTTGTGTCCCCGATGAATGGTTTCCTTGTTGTGGAATAAAGTTGTGTTGCTATTACCTGATTGCAGCCATTAGATTCTGAATCTTTGTTGTCAGTAGGTTGCATGGCATTGAAGAAGGGTCAAATGATGAGTTTGAAGCTTTTTCTCACGAGTTAGCCAGAAATCTTGTTAATTTCCTTGTTGAATCGCACATTGGTGTTGTGATTCCTTTATTTGTACCATTGAGTTCTTGATCCTGTTAGGGAGATGGCCAGACGTTTCCTTATTCCATTCGGTTAGAGTTTGACTGGTTATGATGAGCTTCAGCTGTAAGTCCACGGTAGGCTTTGTTTCGTTTTGCTGGGCCCAGGACGTATCTACCACTTGCTTGAGTTACGAATGGGTGATCCAGAGATGTTCAAATTTATAGTTTTACGTACCTCTCCAATCAATCGATTTCGTTTGCAATAAGATTGGGGCATGGTCAAAAGCTATCCTTGGGAGGTGGGTAACTCATGCATGGGGGGTAGCTGTTCGCCAATGTTGAGTGGCTAACATTCTATCAAGGCGTTCTAGAATATTGTCTTGCCCAAGCTGATAATTTATCCAAGTAAATGGATCTCCTCAGAATCCCATATCAATGAATCCCATTTGATTTATCATTGTGAGAAAATGATGACTCTGCGCAGCCTTCCTCCTTTTTTTCTCGGATTGATCTGTTATATCGTTGAAATCACCTAGCAATATCCATGGAGTGTTTGTGTTGATATTGGGGAAGATAGTTGGAAAATCTTCCCAGAAATTTCTCTGTGCTTCTTGGTGAGGTGGGCTATAAATGTCGGTGCACATCTATGGTTGTGCAGGTGGAGGTGGGGTAACTAGTACATGAATGTAACTTTGAGAATGAAACAAAATTCTCACATTTAGATTATTTTTCCATAATAAGGACAATCCTCCGCGTCTTCCAATTTTGGGGACTGTGAAATGTTGTTGGAATTGTAGAGAGTTTTTAAGAGAATTCATATGATCCTCATTGGCTAAGGTTTCCGAGAAAAATAAGATCGAAGGTTTATACGACGAAATCAGGCCATGCAAATAATTGTCGATTAAGTGATTCCTTGACAATTCCACGATAGGATATTCATTTTAGTGGCCAACTATGAACTTAAAAGTTGAGAAGTTAAATAAAATAGCTAAGGCTTTGATTAGACCCAACCGTAAAAGCTTGTAATTAAGAAGTTGAAAAGCTATGAGTATAAATGAGTATGTAAATAGTCCGCTGAGTAGACGAAGAATTAATTTGCAGTAGATGAGAATCCGTTGAATGGACGAAGATTAAAGCTTGCACGGGTTTAGAAATTACTGTGAAGTATTGCTGAGAATGAATAAAGCTTGAGCTACTCCTTGCCACTGTAAAGGTGAATTAGGCAAAGTGGTGCTAAGAATCTGAGAATCTGAAAAGAAACTTGTTGAACAGTGTGAAGTGCAGCTTAGTGTGAGAGAAAAACAACCAGAAAACTAAAGAAGCAGTTAGCTTAGCTATGTCAGTGAGGTGGAAGGAAAAGCCTAGAGCTAAGAGGGGAAATCCTGGGGTGTTACAGACAGTTGCAGAAAACTAGGCTAGAAATGCAATCCAAGTATCTGATTAATAATGACTTACTACTAATAGTAATGACTAAGATCGTAAAAACTAAGAAACAAAAAGAGACTTGCACGACTAAATTGAAATGATAACTTAGGGGACTGACTAGAAACTGGTTAGTTAACCTATACAAACTGAACTAGCCACTATAGAGTAAAAAAAGCTAGATACAAAGAGCACTGTGCTGAATTGAACTGCCGAGATGTGTAATGAGCGTCAGAATACAAAAGAATTACTTCAAGATGCAGTTAAGGTAAGTAAACAGAAAACAAGCTGTCACAGACTAATACTTAATTAAATAAAAGGCTGAGAATAAAATAAGTAACAAAGGACGACAATTTTGGAGATTAGTCCGCCGGCCAGAAAACACATTAATTAAGCTTCGTTTACTAGATATTCCTGAAAATGAGTTTTAATTTATGGGATTGAATATTGTTGCTGCTGCTGCTGCATGTGTGCGGTTGAGATTTTTGTTATTGCGATGCAATTCTGATTGATATTTAAGTTTTCATGCTCTATTACTGCTACTCCTAGTTAAAGAAATCTGTTGAAGCTGTAGCATGATTTAAGAGCAGTCACTATCACTGCCTTTCAAATAATCCAAAACAGCTTTCCTTTCCATGCCTTAGAAGAAGACAGAAAGGAGATGAAGTCCAAGGAACCCGAACAATAGCCAATTGAAATCCCCCAATGTCTGCATGCGTATCAAAAAGTAAGTGTCGAAGAATGCCAAAAACAACACGAAGCTTCATAGATAAAACATCCCACTGGTTGCTTGGAAGTATATCAACTTATGAGCTGCAAATTCTCCTAACCGAGCCAAAGAAACTATGAAAGACATCAAACCCAACTATGAATGATCAAATTATGACCACTATATTAAGCACCTCTTCACCAAAATTCTGCCCTGGTTCCATGACTCCACCAAGAAAGTGTCTCCAAGTACAGATCTAGATTCATGCTGAAGTACACAAACTAAACATAGAAAGTCTCAGTCCAAATTAAGAAGTAACCACCATCACATCTAACTAGATAAAACCCACTAACAAGGCAAACTGCCACAAAAGTTGTATAGCAACGAGACAATCTGGCGATAATTCAACAAGATTCTAACGCCATTAAGAACTCCAACACAATGAACATTCATGGAAGATGTTAGAATAGAAACAACTCCATACCAACATATAACATGGTGCACAAGAAGCAAAAGCAGGCAGATAAGCAAAAAAACAGCGACTTGAGATGGAGGTAGGCTCAAAATCAATATACAAATTGGCAGAAAAATTGGCAAGAGAATGGATTTACAATTATGCTTAAGAATTGGATTTATAGGATTGATAAGCATTCTGATTGTCTGCTTTAGAAACAATTATAAAGGGTTATGCAGATAGGACAAAGGAGAACAAGGTATAAATCAACACTATATAGGGGTAAATATTCTGAAATGAAAGGGGTTGCAGGTGCAAAGGCTATCAAAGGAAAGGGTACAAGAAATCTTCATCCAATACACTGAATACGATGCTTGCAAAGGAAACTCAATCTTCAACCAATAACAGCAATCAAAAAAGATATAAGAAACCCAACGTCATGGATACCTTACTGCAATAGAAACTCAATCCAGAAACTGCAGCAGAACCAGGTAGAGGAGATGATGGTTCGACGAAAAATAATCGCGATGTTTTTGGTTCTTCACAACATTTCTATAACGCAACACAGCAGCGAAATTGATGATGAATTCCCATGAAATAAGGATAAGGTGGAATAGAAACATCTAAGAAACTATGAACTGAAATAATAGAAAATGGAAAAGATCATCATTGCTCAAGAAAGGTAGAAAAACCAGTATTCTAATATTGTTAATACAAATACTACTGTAAAACTGTAATTTAGTGTGTCTCCATCAGGAAGATCATATATTTGCTTTGAAAAGCAAAGAAATAGTGTAACTCTAATTTGCATTTCAGAATAAAGCAAACTACGGTGATGAAGACCCATCTTCACCAACATATATAAACCCTATGCTATTATTCACAATACGAAGAATAAAATGAACATGATTGGTTTTTCTTCTTCAGGAATATCAGATTTTGCTATCTATAGTTGAGCTGTTATGTCTTCTAGTAACTCTAATATAACAAAAAACAGCAGCAAATATAGTAGTAACAAGACCACTAATAATCACAGTTCCACCAGCCATGGATTCAGATGATGAATGATGATGATGCTTTCCCATCCGTCTGATTTCTGGAGCTTCTGCAACTTCATCTTCATCTTCTGTTTTCTCATTCAACAATTCTGCATTTGAAGAAGGTGGGTTTGCTTTAAAACTCATACTAACCATGAGTTTATCATCGTTTCCAAGTTTGGCAACTTGGGACTCCCAAATTTCAGATCCATTCGCCATTGATAGCACAAAAACAATCTCAAGTAAAATAAAACAGAGGAGAGCTACTCTATCCATATTAATCAACAAGTTATAGTTGATTTTAAGATTTTTTTGATGATTATAAGATGTTAGGAGTAATCTAGCTAGAAAGAGTAATGTTTGGATGATTTTATATTGAACGAAATTGGAGTATGTGATATGATGAAGAAGAAGAAAAAGGACACGAGTTGTCTCCAGTATCTATGTAAGCAGTTTCTGAAACGAGAAAGAGATTTCATTTTGAAGTTTGTTTGGTTTGGTATTTGATGAGCTAATAATATTCTGGTTAATAAAATAATAATTGGAATTAGATGACTGGTGGAGAGAGAGTGAGAGAGGCTTTGGTTCGGTGGAAGTCGGTTCTGAAAACTGGGAGTCTGGGATGATATTTTATCTTTGTTTTTTTTTAATATAAAAAATAGGGAAACGATCCTGAGGTTACACAATGAGGACCTTGTTGCCTTCCGTACAAAATTCTCAAGAGCCCGTGGATCCCAATTTCAAAAGACTGACAGGCGAAGATATTTATCTGCTAGGGTGAGTTACATGGTTTTTAGATTCCATAATAAGATTCACCATGGAGATACTGTTAATATAAAACACAGAGTTTTTAATGTTGTCTTCGTATAATTTAATTTTATCCGATTTTAACTTTCTGAAGAGAGAAACATTCCAAGACTTTCACATTGTCACTCTTAATTGGTGGTTTAATTGTTGTAATCATTTGATTGTGTAAGAAGCTACCTGGTTCTCCATGTCTGCCTTATCCTCCATCTTTACTGAGATTGTTTTTCCTCCAATAAAAGCCCATGTATCATTAGAAATTATTATTGTTATAATCGTAGCATTAGAACTTCTCTTTGAATCTGTGGCAATATTAACTTTTTTAAAGAAAATTTGTTGGGTTTTAAAGACAGACCCATATTCCTTATTTCTATGTTGTGACTGTTATCTAGGTTCAACATGATGTTCCTATTGCTATTTAACATTGTGATTATAGTTGTTGTTATTCTACTTATACTTAGTTTGGTTTTTTCAAAAACCCACTCACACCTCGCCTTCCAAATACCTCACATGGTTGTGGACATCACCTCAGCCCCTGAGTCCTTGTTGTTGTGAGCAACAGGATGATGCGGAAGTTTAGGAAGGTACCAAGCATGAAAACCCATATTGCTTCCCCCTAGATAAGAAACATATAGCTCTAACATATTACAAACAGCAATGGTGAAATCACAGTTCATGAATAAATGAGTTAGGGATTCTTCCTGCTTCCCACAGTTGGGGCATAACTTGTTTACTGTTAGAATGATCCTGCCAATCCTTTCATTCAGAGGTAGAATGGAGAGGATGCATTTCCACAAATAAGTTTTTATTCTTGGTACCACATTCAGTTGCCATAATTCTCTCCACATGATTTGTTCTGCCCATCCATTTCATGACCCTTTCTTATGAGTTTGTTGTAAAGAGATTTTGTCGAGAAGTTTCCATTTTGTTCAAGTTTCCAAATTAACTGATCTTCTTCTTCACCTCTAATTTCTACCCTTTTAATTCCTTCAATACAACTAGGGTCGAAGTATAGTTTCAGTTTATCTTCATCCCATGTCCAGACCTGATTATTGCACATCATTAGCTCCTTCAGCTTGTTCAGAGGAGCAATATCAGTGTAGTTAGAGGCCTGAGTTATGCCATGAATACACCAATTATCTTTCCAGATATCAATTTTATTCACATTGCCCATCTTCCAAACAGAATTATCCCTGATGTTGTGAGCTTCTCTGGTGATATTCTTCCACACCCATGAAGTCGGTGTTGGACATTTATACCGCTCTTGAAGAATAGTCTGATCATGGAGGTACTTGTAGTGAAATATTTGATCCCAGAGAGCTCTTGGCTCCTTCATAAGTCTCCAAGAGGTTTTGGCCAACATGAAAGAGTTGAAAACTTTAAGGTTGAGGAAACCAAGCCCTCCTAGGGACTTGGGCAAGCAGAGAACCCAGAATCTAAGGTATAAACCTTTACTCCCTTGTTCCCATTTGTCCCAAAAGAAGTTTCTTTGCAATTTATCTATTTTTCAATGGTAAGAACTGGAACTTTAAAATTTATCATTTGAAAAATAGGGAAGATAGAGGTCGAGGATTGAACTAAAACATCCTTGCCAGTTGTGGATAAAAAAAAATTCAACTTTGGAGTTTGCTCTCAACTCTGTCAATTAGACTCTGAAAAGAGACAGTCTTGGAGGTATGAGTAAAAAGAGGTGAACCAAGATATTTATCCTTGATGAAGATTACATGCACTCCCAGGATGTTGGTTACCTCATTCACGACTGATTGATGGGTGTTTTTGCTATAAAAAAATCCCGAATTTTCAAAATTTATTAGTTGGCCAGATTCCTTACTGAATTCAGCAAAGAGATTGTGGATGTTAGTCCCTTCTCTTTAGATGCTTTTGTGAAGACTGGCAAGTCATCTGCAAAAACCAAGTAGGATATAGAGGGAGCAGAAGGACTCACTTTGATGTCATGTATACTTCCATTTGACTCCGCAATTGATAAATTTTTTGAAAGAACTTCTGTACAAATGATAAAGAGGTAGGGGAATAAGGGTTCCCCATGCCTTACTCCTCTAGAAGGGGCAAATTTCTCCCCAGGGACACCATTTATGAGGACTGAAATGGCGTCTGTCGAGATATATTGTTCAATCCAGCCACACCATTTTTTATTAAAACCAAGTTTTTTCAAGAAGGCAAGTAGAAAACTCCATTCAATTCCTTCGAAGGCTTTTGACATATCAATTTTTATTCCCATTAAAAACTCATTCCCCTGTTGAGTTCTCATGGTATGGATTAGCTCATGGGCTATCTTGATATTATCAGATATTTACCTTCCAGATATGAAGGCAGACTGATATGGTGATATGATTTTGGGTAGGTGGTTTTTTACCTTATTGGCCAAGGTTTTTGAAATAACTTTATAGACAATGTTGCACAGACTAATTGGGCGGTAGTATGCAGGCTTTTTGGAGGAATTCAAATTTTGGAATAAGTGAGATAAAAGTGGTGTTATTTTTCTTGAGAATATGCCCATTGGTGAATAAACTAAGGACCATTTCAAAGACGTCCACACCTACTATATCCCAATTGGTTTGGAAGAAACAAGGGGTGAAGCCTTCTGGTCCATGCGCCTTATCAGGGGCTATAGAAAAATAAAAAAATTTACCTCAACAAAAGTTGGAGATTGAGTGAGAGATATATTATCTGCCTCGTCAATGACCTTCATGATCATGTCAAGGTAGTTGGTGCCAGTTTTTATAGGTATTGAGGTTGATATTGCTTTGAAGTGGTTAGTGATCAGGTCATCCACTTTCTTTTTTCCCTCTATCCAATTACCATTGTTATCTTGGAGATTGTATTTTATTTCTTTTGTAACTCTTCTCAGCTTTTTGATAGAAGTACCATGTGTTTCTGTCTCCTAAACTGATATCCTTGTCCCCACTTTTATCTTTCCAGAACTTCTCTTCTATTTTGTACCAATAAGCCAACTGATTTTCCTTATTTATTAATTCAGTTCTGCAAAGATGTGTCCAAGGTTATATGTTCCAGTTGCTTCAATGTTTATTTTAATATCCTATAAAGTGTACTTGTTCTATAACCTGATCCTGTTTTTTGTTAACTTTAGTTTTTTGGACAACTGAAATGCTTTACTTCCTGATATGACATTTTTTCAGGTGTTTTGAATGATAGCCTTGCAATCCGAATGTTGAAGCCAAATTCTTAGGATTTTGAAAGGTTTGTGGTTTGTGGATGTGTGTGGATTTGAGTTGAGAACAATTGGGCTATGATCTGAACCCACTGCCAGAAGGTGAGTGATTATTGATTTTGGATTTCAATGCACCATTTGGAGTTTGCTAGACCTCTGTCTAGCCTAGCTTCAGTCAGATGACCATCTTTTCTTTTATTGGACCATGTGAAGCTGTATCCCGTATGGCCCAAATCTTGAAGGCTTGTTTTGCTAATATTGCCTTGATTTATCTGCCTCTTTCTTATTGAAAGGACTTTTACCTTTCTTCTCTTGCTGGTAGAGAGTTAGGTTTAGATCACCAACTACTAGCCACTCATTGTTGTACATACTGCCTGTTTGTGCTATGGATTTCCATAAATTCTCTTTTTGTTGCCATATAGCAGGACCATAAACACAAGAAACTAAAATTTCTTTGCCAATTATATGGTTAGTAATATGACAGTTTATGAGATTATCATTATAGGTTCATGTCCTGATTTGGCTTCCTTGTTTCCAAGCAACCATTAAACCACCTGCCAACCCAATTGGATCCAAAATGAACCAATGCTTATAACCCAAATTTCTAATGCATCCATCCACATAATCACCTATGTTTTTTGTTTCAGAGATGAAAAAGATGTCAGGGTCATTTTTGTTAACTATATCTTTTAGGTAAGATTGGGTTGTATCATTTTTGAGGCCCTGACAGTTCCAAGCTAAGACTCTTATATTACCCGCAGAATGTCTGAAGTGGTTTTTATGCAAATGAAATTTAAAGGAAGCCCTTCTATCATTTTCATAGCATTGATTAACAGAATATATTACCATGATATAGTAAGCATGCATCCAAATAAAGAGAAAATAGTATTTATAGTTAGTTGAGGGATATACCTGGTGGCCATGGGGGTGGGTAATATTGTTGCTTTCATGAGATGGGATTTTCACCTTCTCTGGTTACTTGTCGATGTTGTTGCTTAGTGTATGTGCCTTAATGCCGGACAAATAAGAGTTATTGTTTTCAAAAGAAGCATTTAGGTCTACGATTTCTTTGGTGTGGGAATCATTCTTTGTGAGCTTTGGTTTGATTCCAGAGGATCCAATTGATAAAACAGATCCATCATGAATGACATAAGTGGCTTCCAGAATGGAGTTGATGTTCTTCCAAGCCATTTTTTTGTGTGGTTCCTCTGACATGTTCTGAGTTGATTTTTTATAGATTTTCCTTTTCGTGGGTTGATTGGTGATTTCATTGCTCTTGAAATTTCTTGACCTTAGTTTTGGGGTGTAATTTTTCTTTTGATTTTTTTGTTTCTTCTTTTGGTGGTCTAGGCAGGTTTGATATTTGAAGTAGTTGATTCCTGTTGGAAGAGGCTTATTTTCGGGGTTGTAGTGGAGAATATGGGTGGGTAGGATGATTTTTATAGGATCTCTATGAAGTTTGTGGTATTGAATTGGTCCATGTCAGATGGGTTTTGAGGACTAATTTTTAGGTTTGAGCGTAGTTGATTCTGCCCTGGCAGTGTAATTTTTTACCTTAGTAAAAAGGTCAACTTTTCTTTTCCTTTCAGTTCACATGTGTTGACATGGTTTACTGCACTAGATTATGCTGTATTTTCTTCGCTCATTATCACATCTTGCTTGGTTTGAGTTTCTGCTCTTTTTTCCTCAACACCAATTTTTTCCTTTTGAGCTTTCTGCTCCTTTCAGCTCTAGCAATATCCTAAATTCAATGGGATTTTCTGCTCATTTCAATCCCTACACTCCTCCATTTTTAGGGGAATCTGCTCCTTTTAATTCCACCAATCTTCCCTTCGATTGAGTATCTGCTCCTTTTACTCTCTCCAGATGAATCAAATTATTGCCTTGGATATGGGTGACTTTGGTGATTTTGCTGTTGGGGTTACTTGAATCTGGGTTTAACCATTGTCTTCTACCTTCACATGGTTCCAATAGGTGGTCAATGATGCCACATTTAGTGCAGATAAAAGATGGCAATCAATCATATTCGAACTTGATTTCCTTTTTTTTCCTTCTTCATTCCTTGCCACCATGCTTCTAACAATTTTCTTTTTCAGGTTGCTAAGAACTTGGACCATGATATTTTTTTCCAGCATATTGTTCCCAAACGGGGTGTCATGTTTTTGGTATATACCAGCAGGTTTTACCACCATTTTGAAACCATTTTCTAAAATGTACTGGATCGGTATATCAATAGCTTTTATCCAAAAACATTCACTGGTGAAGTCTAAACTGTTGTTCTTTGGTATTCTAGTGGATGGGATTGGGTGGACCACTACAACATCTCCTTTACATACCAAGGTCTTTGTTCCTTGAGCTTGTAAAAATCCGGTTCGTTGTGAAATTTTAGAATGAACATATTCTTCATATCCTTGCTTTTGTAAGGTGAGACAGTTGGAGTAGTTTTCATCAACCATTCGACTCTTATATGGTTGATTAGTTCCCATTGGAGCACTAGTCTGTCAGTGCATATTCTTCCAAAAATATTTAGGGACCAATCAATGCTTTGAGTTTCTAGAACAATGCTTTTTCCGATTATGATATCTTTTGGTTCGTCTTCTGGGAGGTTCAGATGAGTAACAAGTTGGATGTTAATATTTACCATATCAAGGGTGATTTCAGTAGACATTAAGTTAGAAATATTGAGAGAGGAAAATGTTCTTTCTTTTTTTGAAATTCAATTGTGATGGGCGACCCTGTAATTTTTAATTAGTTCTATAATGAAATGAAGTTTCCGAGAAAGGGATTTGAGACTTATAGAAGTATGGGTGAGGCTTGGTATCATTCTAACAGTGATGTTAATTGAAAGCTTGAGTTCGAACCTATGTTGTCTTAGGCTTTTTTGGTGGCTGACTTGACTGAACAGGGCATGATACCTTTTTTTTCTTTCTTTGTTGAATGGGACGGTGAGAAAGAGTCCTTTCCCTTGAAGTGAACATATGGATGGTTAATGTGGCTTATTTATTGGATAATACATCTTGTTTTGCACATTATGTTTCTGATTCAGGGTATGGGTACTGAGTGTAGATGTTGATTTACTCTTCAAATAACCTTCTTTTGACCGTTGATGCGGATTTCTGTGAGCTAATTCGTACAAGCCCTTTGAGATGATGAAAAATCCATCAGCTGATTTCCCCAGCATCTTCCAACCTTGCATGGGCCTCCATGTACCTATATGAAAAAAGGGGTAGAGTGAGGGATAAACGCAAAAGTAAAACCAAATACCGAGTCGATGATATAAAGAAGAAGGACAACATTGATTGACTCCGATTTGAACCCAAATGAGATTGAACCGGCGGGCAGAACGATATACTTAAACAGCCGTTGGTGAAAGGGGCGGTGGTAGCTTTTCAGATACATATTGATTATTAAATACTTTTCAATTCCAATGTAAGCTTTTGGTAAGATCTTGTTTATAAAAGGTGGGTGAAAATCCTTTTTTTTGTGGAAGTTGAGAGGTAAACAAAGGGTGTTGGTGGTAATATAAATTGAGTTCCTTTTTCTTGAAAGCTTGTGTGAAGAATTCTTGATTGAAATATGGTAAATATTTTTGATAGGGTACGAGTTAGTAATCGAGTATGGCGAGAAATATTTGATGAGCGAATGCAGTATCATACCTGTTTTCCATTTGACAAGCTTGCCATTCAGAAAAATGGTAAGAGTAATTGTTGTATTTCCGTTCGTATCACTAGATCTTGTTCTGAGCACGGTCCCGACGATACTTATAATTGTACTGTATTTATGGCAGCCATGAACGAGGTTGAGGATTTATATGGGAAGTATCCTGCTTATGATAGTGATCAGGAAAATGAATCTAGCACCACCACAAAGATAGTCGGTGAGTCTTCTCGTAATCCTAGTAAGCAGCCAAAAGAAGAAAATCCTGCAGATGATTTTCCTGAGCAATCTCAACCTAGTCATCATCATGATAATCCACCCAATGATGTTGTAGAGATCAGTGACGACATTGGTTCTTCCTCTACTTCCAGTTTTGGTTACCAAAGTGGTGGTGAATCTAATGTCGGATCTAAATGTGCGATCGATGAGGTCATGGAGTTTGGTGATGATGGTATGGATGTTAACATACATAGCCCCAATCATGAGTTTCCTGAAGTCGAAATTCTTCATGTTGTCAGTGTTTCCTCCTCTGAGGAGGATTGAAAAGCCTCCATGAACAAATTATGTTTTAACTTTTGTGCTTGCAAGTTTAATTTTTCCTTAGTAGTGTAGCGGTATCATATTCTTTTTTTCTTTCCATACTTAGAAATCTAGCTAGAAGAGAGTTAAACTCAAATTCTAGATTGATTCTACAAGAAACTCCGATAGGCTAGAAGACAGAATCACTAAAAGAATAACGCACTAAGAACCAAAATCACTTGGAACAAAATCACTAGAACAAAATCACCACCAAAAAATCCTTAGAACACAATTTTTTCAAACCATGATATCATGTGTCGACTATGGATTTTCTTTTACCTTGGTGGGAAACAACAAAAAAAAAATATCAGCAGAAGGTTGAGAGAACTGTTTGGTATTTCTTTGCTATCTGTGGATGATGTACAACTTCATTTTATCTTTGTTCTTGATCTCGGGGATTTTATAGTCAAACTGGAAAGAAAAGAAAAAAAGAAAGAAAGAATGACGAATGGTTAAGCCTTTAAAGTTGGAGACACAGACACTTGGGGGCCACCTAGTTCAAGAAGACAAATATTGAAATGGTGTGGAATTTTTTTTTCTTTTCTTTTTGTTAGCTTTTGAGTTTAACTTTAATACGACAGCTTCTCCAATGGTGGATATGGATGTTTCATATATGTCATTACTGTTAAGACATCCTTTAGGTATAAAATCTTAATTATTAGAGAAATTTATTTTTGTATCTCCAACCCATAAAGCTCTCAATCATTCTTTTACTTATTTGTAGGTATATAATTGGTTAAAATTATTTCCATTTTTGTTTTTCAATTATTTTTGTTAATAAAAATGTGAAGACATCCTCTAAGTGAAAGGCTAAAATTAGAGGTTCACCTAGAGGATGACTAACTTTTATTTTTTTACCACATCATCCTCACATTAATAGGTTGGAGATAATTTTTTATAAATATGGTTGTGCATCCTACAAAGATTAAGACTGTTTTGTTTACACATAATCCATTAGAAAAGCTCTTATTAACATCTTGGTTAGATAGTCCCTTTATAAAGGCCTTGTTGGCCTATACTTTTGTTGAGATTAGTTAGTCCCACATTGTATGGGTAATTTAAGATCCTATTACATTTGGATAACCCTAATTTTGTAAGCCGGTTTTTTCGAGATTAGTTAGGCCCATGAACTTTAATAACTATTCTGGCTTAATGTACAACTCCATAAACTGGTTTAACAAAATCCCATAATTTCGATACAACTCCCCATTGGGAAATAATCTGGTGGTACACCAACAAAGGTCGATATGATTCATGTTATTTTTGTATAAATATCTGAGAAACCTAAAAATGGATTCTCTCTTTTATAAACCTATCTATGTGTAGCTCATAGTATAATATTTTAGATCAAAAATAATAAGTTTTAAATTAACTCTGTATTTTTAAATTTTCGACATGGCTAAAATACCTTTCACCCAATTATTTTTACTAAGAAAACATATTTACTAAATTTATGTTGCATCAATTTGTTAGCTTTATTTCCGGTTACGGAAGAATTTTATCACAATCCAAATTTTCACGGTTAACTCTTTCTCATAAATCTTTTTCAATTTCTATCTCAATCAAAAATATTTACAAGATTCTTTCTCTCAAAATTCTTTTTAGTAAATTCTTCCCTGTTCTTTAGTTTTGTTCTTTATTATTGGATTTTCTTTATTTAATCATTCAAGAGGAAGAATAGATGTCAAAGTCTTGAAAGGTTTAGTCATGAAACTAAAGTTCAACAATGAACGCCATATATAGATAACCTCTCGATCATACATGCTGCATCTTTTTTTATGTGTAATCTGATCTTATATATCCTCATACTCCTAATGAGTTTCTGGAATGCGTAGAACTTGAATACGACTACCATTATGGTAAACTTCTTTCTTATGCTCTGAGTAGTTTATCCTCATCAAACTAGTTGTGGAGATGATATGGTCGCTGACTCGGTGTGTTAGATTAATTGATTTGCCAGTGATAATTGAGTTTTTCTCAAAAAAAAAAAATAATTGATTCCAAAATTCTAAAATTGTAATTATCACTGAACTGTGAAAATAAAAAAATTCAGTGATAATTAAAAAAAAATTTGGTGATAGTTGAGTTTTTTCACAAAAAATAATTAGTTCCAAAATTTAAGAATTGTGATTATCATTAAACTATGAACTAAAATTTTCAGTAGTAATTAATATTTTTCAAAACTTAAATTTATGAAAATTATGATTATTATTAAACTGTGAACTAAAATTTTCAGTAATAATTAATATTTTCCGAAACCTAAATTCGTTACAATTGGTATTATCTTGTGAACTTGTGATATTGGTATTATCTCTGAATTTTTATTGAATTTTTATTGAGTTATGATAATTGTTATTATCGCAAAGCATCACTCATTCCAAATTTTAAAAAGTGTGATTATCACTAAAGGGTGGTGAAAATAAAATATACAAAGTTAAATAGTAAAAAATAGTGAGATATTTAGGGAGGTTTTATTTACTTAAGTTTTTCACGGTTAAATAGGGTGGTAGTGTACAAGTAGTAGTATAAATGAGTTATTTTAGGGAGTTCCAGCGGTGTGTGTTAATTTTTTTAAGATTGTATTTATCTAGATAAAAGGTTATTTTTATTATCAATATTTTTAACTAATTATAGATTACTCATATAAAGAATTTAAATGGTGGGTTTTTGATATAGAAAAAAATTATTTGGGCTAGAAAAAAAATTCCCTTTTCTATGAGAAAAGCAAGGATAACAAAAATTAAAAAGAAAAACAGTGAGCTTCACGAGGCAGATGAAGTTACTGAAAGAGAATACATAGTATGTCGAAAAAGAAAAAAAAGAGAATACACAATTAAAATAGTTAAAGTTTAAAAAATGGTAACATGCCAATTCCTAGCTAACATATATCAAGAAATATGATAATAAATTTTTTATAATTAGAAGCCATTGACCAGTTAGAGCAACTCGAGTGGGAATATATAAATCTAACCATTTTTTATGCCAGGTGGATAGACAAATCCATTTATGGCAGTGGGAAATTTGCTTGTCGGTTGGTCGTTCCAACCAGATTCGACAATGGCTATATTAGAATTTCATCCCAATGGCTATATTTTATTTTACCTATATAATCTCCTTCTATTCACTAATTTTAAACACACTCAACTTTTATCGATTCTCTAATTTCACAAAATAAATCTTCCAATTTTTTCAACATATTAGGTGTTTTCAGTCGTTTCATTCATTATATGGTTCCTAATTCGGAAAATGAAGAAACACACATGTTAGCGGAAATATGGTTCCAACAATCTCAAAGGATCATGCAGCAGTCGGATCAAATGAATCCAGATTCAGACAATGAGAGAAGGAAGACCAACACTATGATACAATTATACACAGAGCAAATACCGCGAGCTCTAGAACCAAGAGCCATATTGACAAGAAGATATGCGTGGAGATATCGAGAGGAAGGACATCAACAAATGATGAATGATTATTTTATTAATATAAGTGTTTACTCTGATGAATATTTCCAACGTCGCTTCCTCATGCCACGTCACTTTGAAGAGCTTTATCAGGTAAACACTAAATTCAACTATCAATATGATGCACTAAAAATACGAGGACATAGTCCTGAACAAAAGGTCATTGTATCCCTGAAGGTTCTAGGTTATGATGTGCATGCGGATTCCTTTGATGAGTACATTTGTATGGAAAAAACAACAACATACAAAAATAATGTTTTACAAAACTATAGTCAACCATTTTGGTCCATGTTTTTTACGACAACTAACGCAAGATGATGTCGAACGATTACTAGTTGAAAACAATAAGAAAGGATTTCCCAGAATGCTAGGTGGCCTTGATTGTATGCATTGAGTGTGTCATGGATATCCTTATGTTTGGCAAGGTCGGTATAAGGGCAACTATACAAAGCCAATTGTTGTTCTGGAAGCGGCGACTTCTTATGATTGTTGGATATGACATGCTTTTTTTTTGACTCCCAGGTTCAAATAAAGACATCAATATTTTGCATAAATCTCCTTTGTTTGAAGAACCGAAGTACGAAAGTGCTCCAGCTGCAAATTTCACCGTCAACGTCAATAAACTATAACATGGAGTATTTTCTGACGGATGAAATTTATCCACAATGGTCAAATTTTGTTCGATATTACGCTCAGATACCCCAAGTCGAGGACCAGTGTGCTAGACAACATTTTAACGGAAAGCATATTGCGTGTAGGAAGGATGTAGAACGAGCATTTGGAATTTTACAGAGGAAGATAATTTGTGGACCACATCGGTTGTTCAAACCAATAGAAGTGAATAGGTTTATACTCACCAGCATCATTTTGCATAATATGGTAATCGAGGAGTTCCGACGGGATCCAAGTTGGACAAGTTATCCATATAAAGATTTGAGGAAAGAAGTTCAACTCCTTCACGGTGTTCCCGCAAGAGAGTATAAAAGGGTAGAATAGAGAATTCAAAACAGAAGTTTACATTTAAGGCTAAGGGAGGATCTCACTGCAAACTTGTGGGCTGATTTGGAAGAAGAAATTTTAACATGATTTAGTTTTTTTATTTCTTGAAATCTCAAGTTATTATTTCAATCATTTTATTTCTTTTAATAAAATTTGAATTGGTGTAACTCGACTTAAAAAAACATTGAAATTGAAATTAAGCAAATTGGTTAAAAACAAACACTAAGATTAAAATTGAAACTAATGATTAAATTTAATTTAAAACAAAAAACTACATCAAATTTAAACTAACTACTATGTCCAGAATTTAAAACTAATAACTAAACTAGTATAATGGCATCATTATTGATATTATCATCTAATGTGTCCCCATCCTCATCAGAATCAGCGTCAACTGATATTAGGCGGTATTGTGCCTTTTATGCTTGAATGTGATCAAATTCATCTTGCCAGAGTTTCAGTTGTGCCGATTTATCTTTGTCATGTCCATTCCTATGATTCCTCTTATGTGTGCATTAAAAATATTCTTTTCAAGCGCGCGCCCTATGACTTTTCTTCATTTATGTAGTTAGTTTCTGATGCTCTATTATTTAAACAATAGCGGACTTTTCTTGTTTTTCAAAAAATTCTTACAAGTTGATTTCTGAATTTGATGTTTGTTCGGCATCTTGAGCTGTCTTTCTGTTTCTTTTTGCTCTTTTGTTTTCCGGTCCATCATCTTTCGGTATTTCCATTAACATTAGAATTTCCATGCTGGGATCCATTTATATTGGGATGAGGGGTTGAGTTTATTTCTGGTGAAGAATAAGGAGGCTCTTGAGAAACATTTGTATTCTCGTAAGGGGATTCCTTTGGTACTTGATATCCATTCAACAGATCAGGGTTACACGTTTCAGCTTACTAAGGATGTGGAAACATACTTCGTGTTTAAAACTTGTGCTTTCTTTTTTCTTCCAATCCTCTCGAGTTTTTGTTGTTGCAGTTTACAAAGTGGTTATTACAACAACTTGATAAAAGTTTTAAAATAAATTAAACAAATTATAATCGGTCTTACCACATCGATTTCACCTTCACCGCTTGGTTTTTGGTATTTTATTTGCATCATCAAAGCTACCCAAATGTTCATGTCTTTGCCGATTGTAAAAAAATGACCAGCCAACCCGGTATCCTCACATTTATTTGGATTCTCAGTTTCTTGACAAAATTGTTTATGAATATTCCCCCAAAGCGTTGAATGGGCTTGTTGGACACCATTGATAAGATCGACTGTAAATGCTACGTACACAAGATCTGCAAATAACTTTATATCCATCCAGAGAATACTTTACACCGCGAGGCTTTCCTGCTGAACCCTTTGATGATGAAGCCTTTTGTGTTTGTGATGAGATGGTCATTCTCTTTTGAATTTTTTTCTACAGATTTTGAGATGAAGAGTTTGAAATGGAAATATTGATATTTAATTCAAAGTATAAGAATTTTTGGGTGTAGAAGGTGTAAAATTGGTTGAATTTATAAGGAGTGAAATTAGTGTTGTTGGATGATATAGCCGTTGACAGCTCAACATGAGAAGGTATGACAAACCCTCATATTCGAGGGTTTTCCAATCCATTTTTACTAGCTTGCCTATCCCATTGTGGACAAAAAATTGGCATTTCTTCCAATTTACCTATCACACTGAAATTGCTATTTTAGAGCATATATTTGACATCATCGATTAACCTATCAGTAATTCTTTACCTTCCTAAAAAAAAATCTTCTACTCTGTTTTTTCATCCACACAGTCCATCAAAATTTTGAAATCCCACTATTGTCATTTCTTTACTCTTTTTTTCTTTTTCCACCATTCCCACGTAAAAGGTTTTACTAAATATAAAAATATAAAATGGATGCCACAAGAGTTTAAGAAATAATTTCACAGATTTTTCACCTTTTCACAATGTAGAAAGACATGAGAATTAAATTATGCTGCTTTTTACATATGATGTAACCATTTATCATAATGAAGTTTCTCAATTTATCAAAAGCAGGCGCAGGTGTAGCCTTAGAGCAACTCCTATAGGAAAGAAAGATGTCATAACTTTGAGATGGTCTATGAGATACGGTACCGTGGAGGATTTTATTATCCACGAATCATATAAATACAGAAAGAACCCCTCAAATGTGATGAGATCACTATAGACAGATGACCGGATACAATTTGTTTTTTTTTCTTAGCTTAAATGTGTTTTGTTTTTTATTTTTTTAATTTTGCCCGGGGGCATATATGAAGGAATTTCTTTTTTTTTATTACACAACATATTATAAAAATTAGATACATGTAGGGTCTATTAATAACTTTGTGGATGACTTTTATAAATCCATGGTAGAGTACGTCTCCTCAAGTATTTGACTATCATATATTTATAGAGAGATTATCTCAAAAATATGGATGTTAGGAGTTGCCCTTACAGCATAAAGTCCATGCGAAGAACAGTACTTTCTGTGACACCCTAGGATTCCATAGCATTTTATGAGATCATTCAAGAATTACCCCCGGTAAATATGATGGAAGAGTTGTACTGCATATTGGATACGTATGGAGTGCCACAGTATTTTCACTAGACACAATCTCTGGAGAACAATAATAAGAGTCTGATTTTCCATATCTATTGGACTATCTCTAAGGCGTAGGTACTTGGTATTGTACTAAAGTAATAATGCAACCATGGAGAAGAAAACTGACAGTCATTTTTGTGTTTAAAAGACAAAATGTGTAGTAACTTTGATACAGGGATGGCTAAATTCAAACCCGCTTTAGAGCCACATTATAATGGTGGTTGTTTCAGCCAAAATTTTCATGGGTAAAAAAAACAACCAAAATATCATAATAAAAGATTGACCAAAATGAAGTTTTTATTCATCTCTGGGTTACAGTTGGAAATGAGGCAGAGGAGGCCATCCATCGGCCCAAAAAAGTCCTCCTCTTCTTTGTTTCTAAACTTGTATTTATAGATATAAAAATATGATAATTATTTAAAAGCCCTTCGCCACATGTCATCATAGTTCGCCACGTGTCGATGAAGATTCTTCTATGCTCGCCACGTGTTCTTATCATCTTTATCTTTCAATATGATCTTTATTCAAAAGTTGGTGCGGAATTGACTTGGTCTATCGGGATTGACTTGGTGCATCGGGATTGATGACATCGGATCGGGATATGGTGACGTCGCATCGTGCCAAGATGGGTATCGTACTTGATGACGTCGTATCGGGACATGGTGACGTCACGTCGTGCCAAGATGGGTATCGTACTTGATGACGTCGGATCGGGACATGATGACGTCGTATAGGGATCGAACCATGACGTCACTCCGGGGTATGATGACGTCGTATCGAGATCGAACCATGACGTCCCTTCGGGGTATGATGACGTCGTATCGGGATCGAACCATGACGTCGCTCCGGGGCATGATGACGTCGTATCGAGATCGAACCATGACGTCACCCCAAGAAATGATGACATAAGGATCGAACCATGACGTTGCCCCAAGAAATGATGACATAGGGATCGAACCATGACGTTGCCCCAAAAAATGATGACATAGGGATCGAACCATGACGCCGCCATAAGAAATGATGACATAGGGATCGAACCATGACGTCGCCCCAAGAAATGATGACATCACTTCGTGGGAGACTCATTTTATCCCTAACAACTTGCCCCCTTTTCTTGAGAGTTGCTCGAAGAAAAACTCTACGTCTTATGTGGGGGTTGATGTTGCTTATGCATTTACATGTTATGTTGCATTTTTTTCCTTGCAAAACAAAATTTTATATATATACTGATCGTTAGTTTTCTACCGCAAGATTCCTTTGAACCCCGGGTTGGAATTTTTTGCAATGAACCACCTCCTTCCACGGAGTTTAGGTTAATCGTATTTTTTCATGAGTACAAATGGATCGAGATCCCACACATACGAAACAAACTCGAGCCAGGGGTAAGATACAGGGTTGGTCCCGACCCGTACTCTGAAAAATGATAACCGTTAGTAAGGAACTCCTTCTTTATTAGAATTTCGTTGTTAATGAAATTCTATAAGGATATTTACTTATGATTGTGTCGCCAATCGAAGCTCTATCCAGAATAAGATGTTCCTGGAGTAATCGAGTCGTCACTCGTAGCGTTTTCCAGAATATGATTTTCCTGGAATAATTTGATTTGCTCGAAAGCTCATAAAGAAATACAAGGCATATGATTGACGAAAAATATTGTTTATTCAACATTAATTATTGAAATGAAATACCTAATTTGGCGTGTAGTATTTACCTCATTTCACAGCTAAAATTTTGATTTCTTTATAACATGCCGCCCTGTGCAAAATTATTGCGTAGCTGCCGCATTTCTTTGAAAGAAATCGTTGTGACCGTCAAATCAGATTTATTATATCATTTATTTTCGCTTTCTGTAGCTTCACAAATTGCTGCCGTATTTCGATTCCGAAACAAACTTGATGTGTAGAAATGATTCACTTGATGGATTGACACCAATTGCCGGAACGTATCGGGATTGCATGGATCGGGACAGCTTGTGCGGTCATGTTTGGTGCGGACATGCAAAGCTTCGGACAACATAAGGATGTCTTGTGCGGGAAATGCAAGCATGCAAACTTTTCCACTTTCGAACAACATGATTGGATGGTTCGAAAGTTTAGTTTTGAGCGGGAAACAAATGTTTACATTTTTCCACTTGTAGTATAAGATTCTGGAGGTGCCATCTGTAGAGCCGTTAGCAACTCATTCCGATCTTTGTTTGCACTGGAATTTCTGAAATAAATAATCTTCATGTGAGCCAACTCCATGTACTTGTAAGCTAAAGCAGCAGCTGCCATTTCCTTGCATCTTTCGTACTTGTAAGCGACAAACGCGCAGAGTTTAGCAGTGCTGCTGTACACCTCCAGTGACTGAGCCATCTCCGCATGTTTAGCACCATCATTGCTGGTAGCTTCATAAAGCGAGGCCCCGTGAAGAAACTTCAATGCAGCCTGGAAGTATAGCCCAGTAGTTTCAAGAATTGATCCAAAGTTCTTAACACGATCAGCTGAGTGATTGAGGTAATTAATCCAGTGTGAACGCACTTTTCCACCCCTGACATGTCATTTTTGTTCAGCTGAGCTTTAATAGTGATGGACTGGTCAAGTTATCTTCATGCTTGAATTGCTATCATCACAATCGGAACCAACTTATTCGGTGAAGCTTTAGATTTAATTCTCGTCTCATTTTTTTTTCTGACGTTGTTGTGATGCCATTGCTCTTGAGTCATCGTCCCAAACTGTTGGTGGTGGTGAAGTTGACATCACCAAGACTTTGTGCTCGTCTCTTTGTATTGAGAGAAATATGCGTTGGTTGTTGTATGTTCACAGCTTACGTAGCTTTTCTTTGACTTTGAATTTTTGAAACTCTTGTGCAGCTCTATTTTTTCATGATGGAGGTGAGAATTTGAGGATCAGTAACAATTCTAATGTTGAAAAAATGCATGGGTGACCATTCCTTGCTGTCGCTACACCAATTGATGTAAAGTAATAAATAGCTATAGTTCTTTGTCAAGTCTCTCTGCAAGAAAACACTATTAGAAAAATATTTTTGATTAAAAGTTGTGGAACAGTACAAGCAATTTGTACTGCCAAAGAATTCTGCTGCACTCTCCAGTTCTTGTTATTTGGACTATCAGTTAGTGACGGTGATTGTTAAAGCAGCTTGAGTACCTTATCAAAAAAATTGCTTAACCAAATTGCAGCATTTCATCATGTAATGGTTCTGTTGGCAAGCCAATTTTGAGTCTTGAAGCTTTCTTTATATCAATAATATTAAAATTAGATAATTAATTAGAAATAATTTTTAAAGTGGTGGTGGATTATGGTGTTTGATCCCTCCAGCTTCCTATGCTTCTCAAGCTATGATTGAGCAGTTCTTGGGCTAGAAATTCTTGTTTTTTGACCGCGGATGGGGAGCATCGTCAACTGGTCACTTTGAAGTGTGAATCTCCATATTTGATCTCGTAAGGAAGTAGGTGGTACTCTCCAATCTTGAATGTGGACCTCGTGAGCTGAGTACTGATCTTTCAGGTAGTACATTGCTTCCAACAATTAACATTTTCTTGTCTTGAATACAATTCTATGTATTTCTGTCACTGTGTTTCTTCTCCTCGCCGTTGTTGGCTTTATTACTGTCACAACTTCACATTCCAAATGCTATCACTTTAACCGCCACCTGAACTGCCGCCAATGCTGTTGTGGAAAATCTACACCATAGCCTTGCTTGATGCCTTCTACGAGGGGTAATGCTAATGATCATTTGCTTCTACTAAAATCTCTATCTCTTTCCTTAATTGATTCTTGTTTTCTTCAATGGCTTAGGACACCCTTCAAAGAACATAAGTGTCTTCACCAATTTCTTTCCTCCTGCATCTACCATTTGATCTTCTACACCCTGTGCTCCTTAATTGGAATCCTGGAATGAGCTTGTACACTCGCTGAGAGAGTGAATTGTTGGTTTCTGCACATGATTTGAGTTGGTTACAGGCCTCCATGTTTAAGAATTTGATTTATTAGAATTCTGTTCTCTGTAGCTCCTGCTTGAACCAACCCTGTGCCTCTGTTGTATAAGATTTCCATGTATGCCCGTACCATGATTGCGAGTATAACCCGCTGTTCTTTGATTGCTTTGAGAAGGTTGATTGATCCTATTATTAATTTGAGATTTAGAAGATGAACGTCGATCGTCACGACGCTAAAATTGATGTGATAGCATCGAAGGATTCTCATTTGCAGGATGAGAATGTGAATTTGAGTCCTCGCTTGAAGCAGTGTAAGCACCAAATTTTGAGTCAGAAAATTTCACAAATACATTGCGTGCATTTTGCTGTTGATGTCTCCATGAAATTGTTGATGATTTCTAAAACCATTCCAGTTGTTGCCCTGCACATGTTAATCATTCTTCCCTGAACCCATTCATCCAAATCATCTAAACAAATCCCTCTCGAGTAGCACAAGCTCCCTGGACCCCATGAGCAGTAATCTCAGATTCAAACAGTGATGAATCAGTGAAGCTTGTTGGTGTTGTTTCTTCTTTTGGTGTGCAGTTAGTGCGTCATATGTGGTGGTTTCTGTTCTGTGCACTGGTGAGGGAGGTTGGTCCACTCTATATTTTGTTATGATGACGATCCCACAGACTGAATTCATGAGCTGCATATCTTGAATTATTAAGTATATGCCCAAAGAATGGATAGACATCTAGTAGATGATGAATTATCAACGGGCCAATATTCACCAGCAGCTATTGATGAAGGTGATCCAAATTATGTTAATGAAGAAATAGAAAAGAAGATCATGAGAAGTAATTGTGATATTGCTGATGCTAAACTGTTCTTTCAGGTTTTTTCTCAAACACGTTAAGAGTGTTTCTGCTGGTGTCTTAGGCATAGTTTGTTGGTGATTTCAACACCAGACAATCTTCTTCCCTGCAATCATATACCCATTCAAGACATACACATTTATTCAAATTGTTTAGTTAATCATCAAAATTGTAGCCATTAACATATCTAGGAAAGTTGATCCAACTAATGAGAAAAAATCCCAAATCAAGTTGAAATTTTGATGCTAGTTATTTTCAAAATTGAATGAATGGGTTTGTAAATCATAGATTGGTAATATTTAATCTGAAATTCGAATTGGTTTTGAATCAAAGAAAATTGGTTTAAATCTGTAAACAAAACTTGGTTTCAATTATCTTCTGTAAGTCAAAAGAAGATCTTGTGAAGATCAAAAACAATTCATCTAACAGAAGAAATAGACCCCCAATTCAGGGAAAGAAAAATTTGTGAAGAAAGCCCCAAAAATTTGAGCTCGAAATCCTTAAATCAGATGAAATTACTAGCCGAAATTTAATTCAAAACCCTTAAAAGAGAAAAAGTTTCTCAAAATTTTGTTTTGAAATAAAGTTATGGATGAAATTATTAGAGCATGTAAACGAGATGAAATTATTGTTTTTGACTAAGCTGTAAACTGTTGTTGCTGTTCAAAACTGCTGTTGTTGTCGTTTTTTGTTGAAAACTACTTATGCTATCTCTTTCTCCTGTAACACCTCTTTCTAACTCCATTCAATTTCTTCAAATAGGTAATAAATCCTTTTTATCAGTCCCTGTTTCTAGCGCCAAATTGTTTCAGCCAAAATTCTCATGGTCAAAAAAAAACAACCAAAAAATCATAATAAAAGATTGACCAAAATGAAGTTTTTATTCATCTCTGGGTTACAGTTGGAAATGAGGCAGAGGAGGCCATCCATCAGCCCAAAAAAGTCCTCCATCGGCCCAAAAAAGTCATCCTCTTCTTTGTTTCTAAACTTGTATTTATAGATATAAAAATATGATAATTATTTAAAAGCCCTTCGCCACATGTCATCATAGTTCGCCACGTGTCGATGAAGATTCTTCTATGCTCGCCATGTGTTCTTATCATCTTTATCTTTCAATATGATCTTTATTCAAAAGTTGGTGCGGAATTGACTTGGTCTATCGGGATTGACTTGGTGCATCGGGATTGATGACGTCGGATCGGGATATGGTGACGTCGCATCGTGCCAAGATGGGTATCGTACTTGATGACGTCGTATCGGGACATGGTGACGTCACGTCGTGCCAAGATGGGTATCGTACTTGATGGCGTCGGATCGGGACATGATGACGTCGTATAGGGATCGAACCATGACGTCACTCAGGGGTATGATGACGTCGTATCGAGATCGAACCATGACGTCGCTTCGGGGTATGATGACGTCGTATCGGGATCGAACCATGACGTCGCTCCGGGGCATGATGACGTCGTATCGAGATCGAACCATGACGTCACCCCAAGAAATGATGACATAAGGATCGAACCATGCCCCAAAAAATGATGACATAGGGATCGAACCATGACGTCGCCTCAACAAATGATGACACAGGGATCGAACCATGACATCGTCCCAAAAAATGATGACATCACTTCGTGGGAGACTCATTTTATCCCTAACAGTGGTGATGGAGTTGACACTATAAAGGCTCTGATCCATCCACAATTCAAACACCTAATTCACAGAAATCAAAGATAAGTTAGCAAACAATCACACTGATGGGATTGAAGCGTCCTTCAATTTGACATCCTATAATGTGCATATCCAGAAGGAGTGAACGAGTTTAGTTAGTAAAGTAGAAAAACTGTTAGTATCATGAGTTATCTGATTTGGTGAAAGTGACGTAAATTTGCTCTTCTGGTGTTTGAAAATTGACATGAGTGCTGGTAGTATTCAAAAGGTTTACAGCTGGGAACTGATAATAAGAGCTGAAACTGAAAGATAGCATTTAAGAGATTCAATGTTCATTTGGATTCCGGACCTCACATTTAAGCAGTTTTTTGTCAATAATTTAATGGACTATTATTAATCTTTTATTTTAATAGACTTTATTCTCATCATCATATTGACCTAACTAATAATTTTCTTACAACCTACTCAAATCTAATACCACACACTTTTCTCCACTATACTCCCAACTAAATGATTTCATTTGTGAAACTTTAAGAATTAAAATGATATTTTTTTTCTTTTTTGTTGATGGGAAAGAACTAATTAACCATGTGTACAAGCCCAATTGCACAAAACTTCAACTCGAACTTAGGTTGCCAGTACAAAACTGAAGGAACTCGATGAAGCCTGGGTCTATAGGCTAGAGAGACGTACATTTGAAAGATGAGACTCTGTAAACGCTGGTGTAAGAAGCGAAAATGCTAGTGTAAGAAGTCGGTATATAGGCCCCATAGCCCATACTTCATGACACTCGCAAATGGCTTTTGTTTTCTTCTCTACCTAGTATGCATATTACCCTATTACAAAAGTCGAAATGCTTTCTCTATACGGCGATAATAGCACCTTCTCTTTGGTCCCACACAATTAACCTAAGAAAAAGAGAATGACTGTTGCCAACCTTGTTAATAAATAGGAGCGTTATTGGGTATATGATTAACTTTTTTGTTCTTAGAAAAAAAAAAGAAAAAATTAAACTTTTTTGTTTTTTTTTCCTCTTCCTTCCGCGCTTGACAAAAAGCTTAATTTTATCAAAAAAGAAAAAAAAACTTACTGTCTACTGGTCCCTGTTTTGATTACAAAGCTTCCCATGCATCACGTGAAATAGTTCATGCGTACTTTGCTTTGACTCATTTTCGTTGTTTTTTTCGTAACTTTTTTATATAAGAAAAGAAGGAACTGCATTAAAATGGTTGTTGACCAGCTGCCTCCATGACATCACACAAGTTCTTGTAGTGTTTCAGAGTCGGAGATAAACCGAGTTTGCTGCTCAACCATTTTGATTACTATGTGAATCACACATTTAAGGGCATTGATAAGTTATTTTACCACGAAGTTTCCGAGATCTCCTTTTTAAGGTATTACTAGATTGGTGCCCATGTTACATACCCGGCAGAGACATATGATAGATCCTTAGCTATTATGTCGTCTCTTAGATTATTTTGGTATTAAAATCAGTTAGGTCTTGCATCTGGTTTAAATTGTTTAGTCCAATCTGATGTAAATGGTTTATAATATTTTCTCTTGTCCATTAAGGAGGGGTTGCGCCGTATATTCATCCTTTCAGAAGTTTCGATAAACTGTTGTACTATCAATATCTAACAGATTAATAATTAAAATGAAATATATGTATTTAAAAAAATAATACATGTAAACCTTATTAAATAGCAAATAATTCTAAGTGAACATGAATATAATTAAACAATATTAAAAGTAAAATAGTATTTAACTCGTGCTACGCATTGAGTACGATGAAAATCGGCCTCTATTTGGAGAGGCGGGGCATCGCCCCGCATATGTTCCAAAATGGGTCCCGGTTAACAACTGCATTGTATAATGAAAACATCAATATTTTACAGAAAAGCTAATGCATGTAAACCCTATTAAATAGCCGATAATTCAAAGTTAACATGAATAAATCCAAGCAATGTTAAAAGTAATATTGTATTTAACTCATGCTACGCACCGAGTACGATGTGAATTGGCACCCATTGGGTAAGGTGGGGCTTCGCCCCGCACCCGTCCCAGAAGAGGTCCCAATTGACAACTGTTGTATATAATTAAAACATCAATATTTTATAAAAAAATCTAATATATATGAACTTTATTAAATAGCCGATAATCTTAAGTTAACATAAATAGAACTAAACAATGCTAAAATTAAAATAGTATTTAACTCGTGTTACGTACCGTTTAAAGTGTGGAGATTATAAAAAATATTTTTCAAAAATTATATCAACCTTTGTAATCAGTAAGTACTTCATGACATTGTCAACATCATTAATCTATAATTAGTATTCAATAAATTAATAGTTACAATAAAATCTATGCAACTAAAAGCAACTAACACATGTAGATCTTATTAAAAAACCAATAATTCTAAGTTAACATGAATATAATTAAGCAATGTTAAAAGTAAAATAGTATTTATCTCGTGTTACACACTGAGTACGATGGGAATTGGCCTCCATTTGGTGAGGCGGGGCTTCGCCCCGCACCAGTCCCAAAAGGGTCCCAGTTAACTACTGCAATGTATAATGAAAACACTTACATCATTTAGTAACAATTGAAACCAAATTCACTCATATCATTTAGTATAATTTTTTTTGTAAACAATAAAATGTATTAGACTTTGAACAAACATGCACAAATACAATGCTTAATTGTAGAAACATGCATGTGGATAACATATTTCACAAATGAAATTTAAATAACTCTTACAATGGCAGTTTGAAACTAAATTTTAGGTTGGTAGTACTTATAACTAACAAGGTTTTGCAACAATAGAGTAAAATCACTAGGTTTACATGTTTTTTTGAAGAATCTTCGTGATCGAATTGCTTATAGCATCCTCTGGATAACCATTATCAGTTCGGGATTGGTCTAACATCCGAGTGTAGAATCTCTTTGATCTCCCTAGATTTGAACAATTATGTTTCTCTTGCCATTGCAATCATATGAAGCATAACTCGATGTAAATACAAATGAACCTGCTCCAATGTGATATTGTCACTTCACTTATAGTTATGTAAGAGCAATAAAACCTTATCATTGCTTGACCTTCCCCTTTATTCATCTAACTTCTGCAGTAGTTAGGAAAATGATTATCTTTTTGCTATCCTTAAAATTGTATTGTTGACTAAGTGAGTTACCAATTGCATGAAAATGATGTCTTTTCATTGTAAAATCCTGCTTTCTTTAAAGCAGCCTCTCTATATTGAACAAGGGTTGTGTTCTAAAACAAACTCCTATTGAACCCCTTTGTTCTTTTTCTCCGTGAACTGGCTCAGAAGCATGGGCCTCAGCTTTATCGGTGATTGCACATACCACGTCACCTTTTAACTGGAATCGACAAAAGTATACGAATCAGAATATAACAATCTAGGAAATACAGTACATAATTGATGAAGATATAACCAACTGAGGACTAAGTTACTTTTATGGGAGTCAGCTAATAGGTGCATAAAATCCATGGTTTTAGTCTCAATTGCATACTTGTTTTAGTTGTATTTCTTTCATTGTACCTAGTATTACTCTTGTTTTTTATTTATTTTCTCATGTTAGGACGATCAAACCAAAAGAAGTGGAAACGGCTTTAAAAGTGCTAAGGAAGTGAAGTGCTACGAGTGAAGAAAATTAAAGAAAAAATGAATCTCCTTGAATTACAGGAATTCTTCTCACATCTTTTAGATACTTGAAATACCAAGCCAACGTAAAAAGAATTAGGTTATTCCGAGTTCGTATGAAAAAGGTATGAGCAAAACTGTGAAACCAACTTGGATTTGATATATGTTGGGCCTTATTGGGCCTGCGCGGGAAGAGAAATAAGGAAAGCGTTTTGGGCTCGCATTTGACGTGAAAATTAAGGTTTTTGTTGGTTTTTTAGGAGGTTAAGTCTCCTAATTTGATAAGGATCAAAAGGAAGTGGAAGAGTTTAATAAGATTAGGTTTCTTAGTTGGATAGACATCAAGAGGAGGTTATCATAGCCTATATAAAGAGGAGCCTATATACAATTTTCAACACAACTTCTCCATAGATAAGAGAGCAAATTTTGATTTACCCTTTTAAAGGGGGGAACTAGGATATTTTCTCTTCTTTTTCTCATTTATTCTTTTCTTATATTTTTTTTATGGGTTTTAGTAATCCCATGAGTAGCTGATTCTTCTACTGGTTGGAGATGTAATCGGAAGTTCTAAACAAGGGAATCAATATGGATGGTTAGTTTTTATTATTAATTATTTCTATTATCACTTATATTCTACTGTTTATATCACCATGTATGATTAAAAAATTGCTCGTTTAAGTTACAAATTGAATGATCATGTGTTCATATCTAAAGCTAGACTAGGGTTTGAGATCTGGAATTATCGAAGAACCCTAATCACAAGTAGTACAACATAGTTGTTAACGACGGGATGTTGCATTGTGATTATGTGTAGAAGCTTAACCTAGATTAAATCTGTGTGGCTCTTGCGCCAAATTGCTTAGAATAACCTCAACTCACAAATACTCATTGCTTTCATTGGGTTAAACTTGAGTGGCTCTTGTGCCAAGTTATTCATTGAGAAGGATTCAAAGAGTGTCTCTTGCGCCTTTATTGATACAAGGAGTTTTTCCGGAGTAAGCCTGCGATAGGATGCTCTAAGGTTATTGGTATGAGAATGAATGAATGATATCTCTAATCGATTGAAGATCTTGTTCGGTGATGGAAGATGAAACCTCTAACCAGTATTCTCTCACCTTGATTTCAACCTTTATTTATTTATTTATTTTATTTTGTTAGTTTATCTTAGTTTAATAACTCTACAACCCCCTTTTTGGTTATATAAGAAGTCAAAGACAAATAACAATTCACAGCTCCTCGTGAGAATGATCCTTACTACCGCTATACTACTTGTTAGTATTAGCGAAAAATATTTAAAGTAATTTGTTGCACTTACGACACGCATCAAATTTTTGCGCCACTGTCGGGGAGTAGTAACAACTGTTTTTGTTTGAGATTTCTTTTTTGTTTTATTTTATGTTTTTCTGTTAGTGTTTTTCAGGTTTTTAGGTTTTCGTGGTGGAAACAATTCGTTGGTGGAATCCGTTAACCGTCAAAAGAGGGACGTAGATTCTGAAAACAGGTTGTATACATCACTATTATTTTTCCTTTTAGATTTTTAGTTAGTTTTTTTTTTCTTTACTCTTTGTGTGTCATCATGTTTTCTTACGGAAATAACATGTATGATGTATAATATCAGGCATATTATGGTGGTAATCAGTTAAGTTATAATTTTCAAACTTTTATTAACTTCCAATCGACCATGGGATATAATCAAAATCAGTCATTTGGTTTTGGTCAAGACTCTATTGAATCTTTTGGTTATTCTCATACCTCCCAACAACCTTATGGTGGAGATGTAGGTCAACAACCACAAAGAAGATTGGATAATTATACTTCTAATTGGCTCCACTCGAGTTGTATGCAGATTTTAGATCAATTAAAGGACATGCAACAGAGACTAGACCGGCTTGATCCAACACTTAACAGAGAGAACGCATCACCAACCGAATTTTACAACATTATACCTTACCCCTCTCATGATCGTATTTATGATTATTCACCCATTCAACTGGATGAGTTGTGGTTTAGTGATCCTATTGTAAGTAATGGTGGAAAACGTGTAAACATAAGAAAACTCTCGAAAAAAATTATATCAACTGGAAGATAACGGAGCACCAGAAGAAATTCTTCAAAAAATTAGTAGCATCATACGTATGGAATTCAAACGACGTTTTGTTAATGGAGAATATGGGGTCGATGAAGATTGTGATAAAGAGTCTGATATCGACGATGAAGAAATATTTGAGAATGAGGCTAGATTGAGTAATATCGTGGAAGACCCAATTAAGCTTTCCAAGGAATATAATGATAACGTTGATGCCGAGATTTTGGTTGAGGTAGAAACTAACGAAGATTGGTTA
Source organism: Papaver californicum (assembly GCA_023531435.1). Taxonomy (NCBI): domain Eukaryota; kingdom Viridiplantae; phylum Streptophyta; class Magnoliopsida; order Ranunculales; family Papaveraceae; genus Papaver; species Papaver californicum. The sequence goes on from JAJJMC010022800.1 coordinate 1,028,905, forward strand.
AAAAGTTTGATAAAGGACAACGATAAACATGAGGTAAATAATTCATTGGAGTTCTTTAAGAACAATGAGGATCTCGTAATACAAGAGATAGTGGAAGGTTTGTCTAATCCTTTATGTAATTCTATTTCTAATGATCCTTTTCCTTTAATCGAAGTAGTTTCTCAAAAAGTTGTTAACCCGACTTTTAAGAAAGTACCCCACTTAGGATTGGAGTTGTGTGCTTCCCAAGTTTTAACTTATTATTTTGCTTCTAAATATCCACTTTTAGAGATGCTTGATTCTTACGATGTGCAGGTTATCCATGAGGAACCTGTAGAAGTTACCGAATTCTATGTTTTAGATACACTTACAAGTGTAGAAAGGACTAAGTGTAGGGATAACCTCTTTCTGATAATGGTTTTTACTAGTACTATCATATGCTAATATTTTTGTGAAGCTGTTATTAGAATTGCAGATTTTTATCTGGGCAGATCCCAGGTTTTCGGATTGTTGGTTTATTGATAATAACCAGAAGGTCAGGTTGAGGATGTTAAACTAAGCGCTGAATTGGAGGCAACCCATTGGTTTTGTATTTCTATCTTTTTCTTTTTAATTTTTAGTTTGCTATCATATTAGGATTTCCCACCTTGATTTTACATTGGAGGAATCAATTTACATTGAGGACAATGTAAAGTTTAAGTGTGGGGGAGTATATAACATGTAGAGTTTTTAGTCTTTACTTAGAGTTTTCCCTTTTGTAAGTATAATTTTTAAACTTTTTTTACATATTTGCATAAAAACTCCAACTTTTAGGGATTTTAGAATCACTTAGTATACTTCTAGGTACGTTTACATACAGAGTTCTTCCCGAAATAACTGAACTTAGAAGTATTAGAGAACTACATTCGGGTTGCTTAGTTGTTGAGAGGTTAGAACTAACAAAAAGAGACTTAAACCGTCGGTAGAGAATACAATATTAGAGAAGATGATCATTCAATACCCATGAGTGAGGCATCAAACCTTCAGTTCTTTGTACCTGTCTAAATTATCCATTTAGAGTGTTTCATCTGCGCAAACTTCGGATAGAATGATAAGCTACCAAACATCATACCATTAATTGCTGAAGTAAAAAAATGGGATATGGCCATTTTCATTTTCCGTCAATAGCAATCTACTGTTCTTGTCAACCATGAGTATAACCAATTCCATGTTGTTGTATTCCACTGCAAGTGAGATGGCAAGTTGTCATTTATCTTTCTTTATTTCTAATTGTTACTTTGACAAAAAAATATACTAGACCTCTCCCGAAAATTAATTTTCCTTGCACAATGGAAGAATGGGGAAGCGGTAGTCCATCATATGATATTCCATCACAGATCTCCTCTGGTAAGGAAGCCAAAAAATTATGTGCAAAATTACCAAAGAATATCCCTTCATCTTTTTCCAAGTGTTTGTTTAGCTGTAGGTACTTTGTGTATGGATCTGCGGAAACATTTGTTATTGAATTAGTACGTAGAAGAGATGGAAATATGTTTAATTGCAAATGGGTGCTTGATCACAACTAAGCCATGTTTTTTAAAAAAGTGACAGATGCTAACAAAGAGGGTCGTTGCCTAGTATCCTTGCGTAGGATTTTTGATGAAAAATGTTAACCTTTTTCTTCTGCCGAATCGTCTACTCCTCGTGCTGACTTGTACCAGGCTTTTTGTGCAAATTGTGTGCTCTGAGCGTGAGCAAGCATATCGTGTCCACATCTTGATTGTATCAGTTCCAAAGCAGATTTGTTTTTATTTTTCCAGATAAAAAAGTTATCGACCGTCAGTTGGTCGCCACCATCACAATATCCCACAAATATCTACTTATCAACAATTGCTTCAGGTAGACTATGAAATTTTCATAATTGCGTGCCGTTAGAAGTTTATCATTGGCCTTTTTAACTTCGCGTATATTTACTTGTGCAGCTTCTGCGGCTGCTACCATCTTACTTATCTCTATGTTTCGTATTGTAAGAATAGATAATTCCCTTGCCATTCTCATTGATAGATTACCTA
>JAJJMC010022800.1:1055934-1069021 GCA_023531435.1 Papaver californicum
TGGTACGATCCTTGGTTCGATCCATGGTACGATCCTTGGTTCGATCCATGGTACGATCCCTGGTACGATCCCTGGTTCGATCCCTGGTTCGATCCCTGGATCGGGACATCTTGTTCTCCGCACTTTGCTGCCACGTGTCAAGCAACTTTTTGATACTCACATTCCTGTAACAAAATCAAATTCAAATTGAATTTCAAAACCATAATCTTATCCTGACCTATTTTTTGAAATTTCATTTACACAATCAACATATATCAAATAAATAAACAAACCCCTTTGTATTAACCCTAGTTCCAACATGTTTTATGTCTTCTTCTTCGACGGCCATTAGGTTTTGGGTTTGGGGGCTCTTCAGATAGAAAGAGGTTTCTAGGGATTCGAAAGAAAAGAGAAGAAAGTATTTGGGGGTTTAATGATGTTGATAATAACATGTTGATTCGCAAGTTACAAGCTTAATAGCAACCTCTTCATTCGTCCGAATATTAGTACCTACAATCAATCAAACCTCGTTTATCAATAAAAATCAAAACTTGAAGAAGAAAAAAATAAAAACTAATAAGAAAAATCTTAACCCTAAAATTTAATCACCACCAACAACAGCAAAAGGAGGAAGAGCAGGAGCTGAGTTTAAGCAGAGAGAGAGATTGAAGTTCAACCAATTATTATCAGTATTTGATAACCTAATTTGATTGATTCCCATCGAATTGAGAAAAGAAATCTAAGAAGAGAGAAAGAAAGTGTTAATTTGAGAATCTGAAATTAGAATGAAGAAAAGATTGAAAATGGAAATCTAGGGTTTTGGTTGGAGGGGTAGGGGGTGGGAGGGAGGTGTTTATTAAGTTATCATCTCTGCTTCATCTTCTTCTGCGTGTTCTGTTCTCTTACATGAAAAGGAGAAGAGAATTAGAGAAGAGAATGAGGGGAAATTTGGTCATTTTTTACAAGTGAGAATTCGTACGTGGGGCAGAAATCTAAGATGACCCTCTAAATTAGGACATTTCTATAATTTTCCCCAAATTCTAATGATGAACGTAGAAACGGTTGAAAGAAATTACCTTGCATGGGTGAAATCACAGTGGGACGCAAGCAAAACGCACCAGATTCACGATAATAAGAGTTTTCTAGGATGAAAACCAATCATAATTCACTAAGAAGGGAAGTACGAGCACTAATGCTTTATTAAAAAATCTTAAAAATCCATCCAACAAACCCACCCATTTCTTCCAAATACTAATCGAAATTCTATCAAACTGAATGGAATTCGATGACTATGCTTCTTTTCAGAGTCAGGTAAAGACAACAGTTCCGACATTTCACGCCAACTTCATTTGAGAATTTTGTCGAGAACTTCAAGTGCATTTCTCGTTAGTAATTCATTGTGAATAGTGATAGACATATTTTTGTGTATAAATTGTTCTCAATTATCTATTTTATTAATGTTCAATTAGTATTTACTGCGTTATTTTATGTGTTTGTAGATATTTTTGGAAAATAAATATTTATAAAAAAAATTGACTAAAAGTTAATAAAGGCACTTGGAAAAATTACTAAAGGTACCCATGCAATTTGATAAAGGCACCCAGCGGTTGGATAGAGGCACCCCTTGTAATTTGTTTGAAAAATAGAAAATGACGGGAAGTAATTCTTTACGCGTGAAGAGTTCCCTGGTTCGGTTGAAATCGATTTTTATGGTATTTAAAGAGTTGTTAGACATCACAACATGAAGACACGACTAAAATACGTCAACTGGAGAGTTTCTTGCCGGAAAAAAAGGTTCAAAAGTCGAGTTACAACCGAAAAAGGAATATATAGTCTGATTTGGATTAACGAGATTTGGAGGATGTTTTGGTTGGATTTTTGTATCCTTATCGATTAAGGAAGGGTTATTAGGGTTAATAAAACATATATAAAGGAAATACATCAAAGAAAAAGTCATTGGGAGGACAGAGAAGAACAGTCGCAGTTTGTGTGGCCAAAGCCTTCTCTCTTAACGCACCCAGAATCAGTCATTTACTCGACTGCGTTACCTTTCTTCTTTAACGACAACGAAAACACTTTCTGTAACGTTTATAAAAGTATCAAATTCCTTGGTTCAATTATTTTTGATTCTTCTCTTCTTCTCAAGCACTTTTGAGCCATGTTTCTATCTTTTGAAAGTGTTTTGAGCATGATGACCTAAACCCAATCACTGGTATAACGTAGGAAGCTGATAGGATTTTAATTTGTTGTAAGCGCACGACTGTCGATGAGACAATATACAAGTATGGGTCGTCTTCAAAGAATAAATTATTATTATCTTTAATTTCTAATTAAATTACAATGAATAGATTGAGAAATATGAATTTAAACTTAAAATAAAAATAAGCAAATAATTAGAAAAATCTAGGACTTTAGATTTCACCATTATGTTACATACTAGAAAATTAGAACAATTTTAATATAATATTCTCTTAAAAACTACTCAAGACGATTTAAACAATAGACGTCTTGGAGAATATAACATTGCATTATTTATCAAAGTACTAACAACTCTTATTACTTAGAAATCAGAGGTTCTAACGAGAACATAAAACTCTTTTAAACAAACATGAGGATACGTAAAAAAAAATTATCATGATAATCAAGAAATAAAAATCAAAGATAGTTATTATTAAAATGGATTAAAACATTCTAATACACATCATCAACATCATCCGTAGCCCTAGTGAATAAGTTATTTCATTATAAAGAAAAGGTAAAACAAAAGAACTAACTGATTGCTCAGACTAATTCGGACCAGAAAAAACCACCCCCTTCTCTGTCAACTTCCCTTCGTATATATATGATGACCATCTCCTCCTCAAATAGACCACAATAAATGATAGAATAATTCTAAGATAGGAAAATATGTGATAAATTGGAAGAAAATATCTTCCAAGGAAAGTGACACCTCAATTTGAAAATACAAAAATGATGACACCATAATATCTCCTTTCAAAATCGTCTTCCCTTTTATGTTTGCATGCACAACTCTTGTTTCCATGAGTGGGGAAAATATTCATATCTCCTCTTAATGTGCCATAATTCTTATCCTTTAATGTATAAGTGTCAACTCCTCCTTTGCATGCAAGTATACAAATTTGCTAATAAGTACATTGACTTTCTTTTTCTTTGCTTCAAAAACGTGGCATTATTATCTTGTATCCATAAATGAAATAAAAGCCCTACAGACGTCCATTCACATTAGTATGGAAGTCTAATTGATCTTTCATATGATTAGTTCCCTCACTTGCGCTTTAATAAATTTGGGTCATTAACTCCAAAACCGCAACAACACACTTTCCTACATGCAGGCTCTGCATACTATAATGGCTTGACCGTCTAACAAGTACTTTGAACTTTGACTGCCCGGTTGCCCACGTTCCTTGGTGTCTTGAGAATAATTGATCCTTTTTTCCATTTTTACAGATAAATCGTAGTGTTTTAGTCCAATCGAGCTTTATTTATTGATTTCTGCAAAACTAAATAAAATTATTAAATTTATACAAAATAACGATCTAAATAAATATAAATTTAGATGTAAAAATGACGTGTTTACACACTCATCAGAAGTCATATTTCACAATTGAATAGTAACTATTTTTGATTCTTCATGACTTTTTGTATAGATTTAAATTGATTTATGATTTTTACTAATTAGTTGTGATTTTATTTGATGGTGTATGCTAGGACTTAAGAGCTTTTGATGCGCCATGCTTATGATTTACAGTTAATGTTTTAGGAATCTACTTTTTGGCAAAGAAACAGAGTCAATAAAAGAGCTATAATTGTTAAAGAATCATTGTAGAAATCACTCAGAAGTGATTTTGGTGGAATCCTTAGTCCCAATTTTCCCAATATTCTTAAAATCTTTTATTTATTTTCTAATTTAAATCAAGAATTAGGTCTAAAATGAATTTTCACACATCTCAATGGACAAACATATTTTTACCATTTTTCTAAAACAACCAAGTTTTTGGCGCCGTTGTCGGGGACTTTTTTTTAGGTTGGAGTTTTGGATTTATTTTTGTTCTTAGGTTTAGTTTTATTTTTAGATTTTTATTTCTTTTGTTCTATTTTACGTTTTTGGATATTTATCTTTTTGCTACATGTTTTGGATCAAAAAGAAAATTAAGCCAAAGATTTTGGTGATTAATTTAAGACTTGGAGTCAAAGATAAAACAAAAAGAACTAAAAATAAAGATAAAGATTTTATTTTATTTTATTTTAATTTTTTTAGGGTTTTTTTTATTATTTTTAGAAAACCTGTATTAGGAAATCCTTTTTATTTTTGTACTTTCTTTATTTTCGGACATTTTTGGACGATTTGGGACATTTTTAGACATATTATTATTCTTAAACCCTACAGAAGGGTAGTATTAAATATAAAATGCACAGGGGAGGATGATAATTCTGATATTGTCTCGGCCCCTTGGGTTCATACATTGACATAGGAGTCAATGACCTGAGTCGACTTCAACGGTTCATCGCCCGTCTGGTACGGGAAGTAAAACTCGATCAACCCACGAATCTCCTGCTAGTGGGTTTACTATATTCCTTCATTTGCATATACGTTGAGGACTGAATACGGACTTTAATTTATAGTAAAGGGCAAGAACTGGCCATATAAGATAAGGGTTCATATTTTACTACCATATCCTTCTTGCCCGCTTTAGGAACACGTAACCAAACGCAAACCTAAGCCTTAAAAATTGACTAGAAAGAAGACCGACAGGATAACGAGCTTATTGGAAAAAAAATTCGAAAGGATTGTATCGATTACTTTCTTAGCTAGACTCAAAGATCAAGAAGATTAATCTTAAGTTGGTTTGTGCCACCTTGTAACCCAAGGAAACGTTTGCTAAAAAGGTAGGTTATTCAAGCTCCATGGAGCTTATCCTGCTTCTCTTCGGTCGACTAAATCTAATTCGGATCGGTCCAAGAGGTTCGCTAAAACTGTAACTAGTTGCCTTTTGAAAGAATAGCAGTTGTCTAAAAACAATCTAAGTGGATCCATCATGCTTTTTATTTGCTGGATTCAATAAGATTGATTTGGTTTAGTCAGCCTTGCTTGTGTTTGTTTAATATTAACTTCAAATTAGGATTTATTTTTTTATTTTTTCTAGTGTACACCAAGACCGCTCGAGACCATCACTGAGCGAGCTTGGAAAAGAGACACTCTAGGTCGTTTGATTAGCGACAAGCGTAGTAGTTCTGTTTCTGAAAAACGAGGGTCTCGAAGACTCTTATCTAGAGAGCCTGTTTTTCAAAACTTTAATTTTGATAACTTGACACTGTGTGGAGAAGTCACACCTAGTCCTTTGATAGTGCCATAAATGGCAACCTTAAAAGATTTGTTGTGAAAAACCGGAAAATTTTCGCTTCCAACGGGTCGGATTTCAACCCATTGGCAGACTCCAACTTCCTGATACGCCACTCGAGGAACTAACATTGCCAATTTTTCAGACCAATTGAATTTTACCAAGCAAATGTAATCGATTTTACCAAGCAAATATTAATTCATATCTCCCCAAATTTTGTATAAGCATATAGAAATAGCTCTTATCTCGAGGATCATCAAATCCATCAAACTGCTTTACAGTTTTTGATATTATTTTTGATATTTATCGATACCAACAGATGATATGAATTACTACATTTGATAATAATCATCTCTTATAAAACACCAACTTCATATATTGAGACTCTGCTGAACAGAAATCTCACTAATTCGAGAATTAGGATTCTCTGAGCATATGTCCCATACCGCATACCCAGGGATCTCAAAAGAGTCCAGAATTTGGTAAAGGTCATCGGGTCCGAAAAATGACTTCTATCGCTTCTACCGTGAGGTTCTCTTGCCGCTATTACAGCTAACAGTCACCGTTACAGCTAACGATCTTCCAGATAGCTACCCATAGGTGGGAGATGCAACTGGCCTGACAACACACACTGTACTGAACGGGTAAGGGGTGATCATTCTCAATGTCAGGGGTAGTCGGATACCAGCCACCGTTACAGCTAACGGTCTTCCAGGTAACCACCCGTAGGTGGGAGCTCTAGTGGGCGTGGCAACTCACGATACCAGGTCAAGCTCAACAAACCATCTTTCTCAAATGATATGAACTAGTCAAAAGAGTTAGTAATCATTTCCAAATCAACGGTATTAAGTGTTATCATAAACAACAATCATTCCTCTCGGATGATATAAGTTACCTCGTACGATAATAACCACTGTTTAACTCACGTGACGAGACAGATGATATAAATTACCTCGAATGAAAATATTAATCTTTTGTCTTACGGGTTGTACAATTATTAGATGGTATGAATTACCTTGAAGAGGCAATAATCATCTCTATATCACATTTATATCTGATGATATGAACTGGAAAATAACAATCATATCTTCATTAGGTAGTATGAACTACCAGTACTACAACTACCTCTTACAAACGATGTATATATTGCGAAGGTTGCAATCATCTCTGAATTGATGGTATGAACTTCCGTGCAGCAACCAACACTTTCAGATGATATGAACAACCTTGTGTTGAACCGTAGAGCGGCTTCCTACGTACCTTTTTCCGTAGCTCGAAGGAATCAACCATGACCTCCTTGTTTATATAGTATAAATTGCATAGCAACAAATAATCCCAACTTATTGCATTTCCAACAGTATCGTAATTATCAAGAACACTAAAGCAGTTTCAAGATAATCATTAGAACATCTAACAAATAACTCTAAAATGGAAAACTAGTCTGGAATTTACATTCCATAACGAGTATATAAGTATGAAGCGAAAATCCTAAAGTACGAACCATGCAGATTCAAAATCCTGGATTGTATATAAATAAATAAGAACCCTTAATCACTAGAAACTCCGAATGGAATAAAAACAAGTTTACTCAAACAATCCAATTATAATTCAGATTTTAGCTAGATTTATAACTAAATTAATTATTTAACTAAGCTTTATGTGCATCCTTTACGTACCAAAGATTTTCAAAGTTCACAATCTAAATCCATACACAATTTATGGTACTTAATTAAACTTAAGACACTAATCCATGACATCCAAGATAAATTCATATTCATGCCCATATATACATTTAAGTCATAATAATTAACTTACAACAATGATGTGCCTTCAATTACTGTGTACTAGCTTAACATATATATAGCCTAGCCAAATTACACAGCTCTACTGCCGAAATTTATGATATCACGTTTGTACAAGATCAAAGAATAAATTATAAACCAAGTCTCATGAGCAGAAGCAGCAACAGTAATACCAATCAGGTAGACAACTTATGACTATTAAAACAAAATAGAAGACATGATAATAAACAACGAAATAATTTAAGATGCTCGAACCAAAACACCTCTCCAAACCAAAAAGTAAGGAAGTATTAAAAGGTCCAGAACAAAGATAATTAAAGTACCATATGGACTGACGGTATATTTAGATCTTCAATACCGATTCAGCTAGATGACATGTCACTCACAATAATCATTCAAGAATATGGAGACCAGTAAACAACCAAAGTAGTAAGCAAATTTGAATTGACCTAAGTTACCGATCTTGTCCACATAGATTAAACTGGATAATAATCATCCCCAAGAGAGTTTCGCAAACACATTAGATTCATTGATACCAAAATTCATGAAAGGTTACTACAGTCTCAAAGCTAAGGTCAATTTTAGAAACTCATTGATCCACAAATTTCATAACTGCCATGACATAAAATCAAGTGACTATTTAATGGTAGCATTTCAGTCATTGAAACCAAGTATATAACAATATAAAATGGTCCTGTTAGCATCGTTTAAATCCCATGGAAGTCAATGCCATAATAGTAACGACAAGCCAAATGAACCAATCCTGTCTAACTCAACTTTAATTTGGGAATTAACTACTACCATGAGATACAAAGGGCTTAATCATGGAATTGATAGGTGTGTGCAGGCATTGTTAATATGGCACATTCTGTACATACTGCTAACACCAACAAGATCTTAAATGGGTAAATATTTAAATTAGATATGCATTCCCACACCCACCACTAAACACCAAACCTAAATAAAGATAGGTGAAGAAAACTCCTAACAATAGAGTAACAGAAGTGGAGTCATCTCTTTAAGTGGTCATCTAGCACCGATTCCACACATAGAAGTCCCAATTGTGCCTATTACAATTTGTATGGTTAACTATATAAGAGTAAATGCTAACTAATGAAGACACATATATATACATATATTTAAACCCTTATTTTTCCAAAAGAAACTAATCATTCGAATATTGAAGAAACACTTAGACAATAAGTGATTGCAAAACAACACAGAGACTGAATTGCAAGCCATAATATGTAAAAAAAGTTATTATAAGCTTTTTAACTCATAAACTCAGGTACTAATCCTGATTCACAGAGATTATGAATTAATATAAAAATTTCTAACGAAACTCTTAAAATTAAAGCCTTAATCTCACTACCAGTTGGAGGCCACTAGTCGTCAAACTTACAAACCAGTTAGAAACTATGCAGGACAAGAATCACTAGCTATATACAATTCGGTTAATTGATATGTTTCTTAAAATCTTAAATTTTGATAGGACCAAATGATCATCAAACAAATATCAATTAAGTATAAAGCATATAAATTCTTACCCCATAAAATCGTTCTTTCTTCTTTCAAACATTTTATCAAACAGGTGGTGGGCATTTCAGTGTAGGTAAAGAGGTGAGCTTTGTCATCATATTTTTAGCTTCTATTGATAGCACTCCTTCCCTGCAAACTCCGATTGGTAGACAATTCAACTCTTCTAATCATTTATACACACTGAAACATTCAAAATTTCAGCCATAAACTTCCGATAATGAACGACAACGGCTAGTGTTCTTTAGTTGTTTCTCGGGTCTAAAGATTGCCCAAAACCAAACCAAACTCCTATCAAAATCTAACCTAATCTCCATGTTCTTATTAACTTTGGAAAAAAGACTAATAATCTCTCTTACACGACCATAAAAGTCTAGGCAGTAACATCACTTTTTCGTTCTTATTTACCCGGCTAAAATTTAACCCCAAAGCAAAACAAAACAATAAGATTTATATGTACTTAATCTTCTTACATCTCTTTCATGCAATAAATAAGAACTACCTTGATCAATTCCATTTTGTTTTTCCTACATACAGATGTGATTCTTTCAAGGACAAGATCTCACCCTCTCACTCCTCTCAATCAAATATGTATACACAAACAATTCATGGGTTACATATCTAGCCTCAGATACAACCACCCTTTTAAGAATTAAAATATAAATGAAAATCAATTTCAAGGTGTAGCCATCACCAGAGAGATACTTAAAGAGAAATAGAAAGAAGAGGGAATCCTCGTTTTTAATCGGTTCCTTTTAATTTTAATTTCATACATATTTTTAAATTTATAATTTGCTCTAAACTGTCTCTTAATGTGGCACATGTGCATCATGCATGGAGGGCTACTATGGCACCATAGATTCAGATTAGAGCACCCTCACCATTTAAGAACTACCGTCTACAAGTAAGGCACCTAGAGTTGTTAAAGGCACATGAACTTTAAAACCTCATCTTCTTTTCTTTTATTTTTTTGGCACTCCTAAATGCATAATTTAACTAATGGGTTAACTCAAACCCAACCAAAAGGAGTGACGCATTATTTGTGGATTATTTTTTTTGATATCCTAAGCTAAAGTGTTGTTTTGGGATTAAACATTACTTGTTCCCGAATTTGGTAGATATTACCAGAACATCGATGCGCACTCAAGACAAGTTCAAGGAATTCAACCGTGGAATTTTATGCAACTTGAGACTAGTTCGATATGGCATAAATATTGTGAGTATTGAGGAGGCTACGAATCCAGTTTAGAATGTTTGTAGTTGTTCATAGAAGACTCAAGTTTGCTCTACACTAGCGGGAAACCCATCTAGGATCTTGAGACTCATTATGTAGAGATTATAGATTATATTGTTAGCATGGGATGGTTGTAGACTTTTTTAGAGACTGTATCCTCAATTCGCCTGTGAAATATAAGGAGATATACATTATTTTATGTTATGAGGTGAAGTCAGAAGTATGCGCACAAGTATGTGCGGATATTTCTATGTTATTGCGACTAGGTAGAAGAGCGATTTTATAATTTTAACCATTGTCAAAAACTCACCATCTACAAGGGTACCCCTTCTAATTTGTTTGAATACTAGAAAATGGCAGGAAACAATTCTTTACGCGTGAAGAGTTCCCTTATTTGGTTGAAATCGATTTTTATGGTATTTAGAGAGTTGTTATACATCACAACATGAAGACACGACTAAAACACGTCAAATGGAGAATATCTTGCAGGGAGAAAAGGTTCAAATCTCGAGTTACAACCGGAAAAGGAATATATAACGAGATTTGGAGGCTGTTTTGGTTGGATTTTTTTATCCTTATCGATTAAAGAAGGGTTTTAAGGGTGAATAAACATATATAAAGGAAATATATCAAAGAAAAAGCCATCGGGTGGTCGAAGAAAAAATTCAGAAGAAAACACCATCTGGTCGTGGAGGAAGAAAAAGAAGTTCAGAAGGACAGAGAAGAACAGTCGCAGTTGTGTGGCCAAATCCTTCGCTCTTAACGCAACCACAATCATTCGTTTACTCGACTGTGTTACCTTTCTTCTTTAGCGACAAGGAAAACACTTTATGTAACGTTTATAAACGTTTCAAATTCCTTGTTTCAATTATTTTTGATTCTTTTCTTCTTCACAAGCACTTTTGAGCCATGTTTCTATCTTTTGAAAGTGTTTTGAGCATGATGACCTAAACCGAATCACTGGTGTAGGAAGCCATATTTCACAATTGAATGGTAACTATTTTTGATTCTTCATGACTTTTTGCTTAGATTTCAATTTGTTTATGGTTTTACTAATTAGTTGTGATTTTGTTTGGTGTGCCCAGCTAAATGGTCTATTCATAAAAGGATGCCTAGCTCAGGTGTTAGAAATAACATGATAGTTGTCACGATATCTCGGAGTCTATCTCAGTCATATCACCTTCTATTTTTATTTTTTGCAATTTTTGTGTTTCTCTAAGTGATTTGGTGGGGCACCATTATCGAATTTTTATCGCTGTCAGGATGAAGTTGAGTGGTTAAGATAAATCCCCATTATTGTATTATTTTATGACTGAAAAAAAAAACGAGTATTGACACTTTGATAGCAATACGTGTGTGTTCTCCCTGTCTCCGTCGCCTAAGCAAGCGTGGAACGCAGGATCCATGAGAACTATCATGTAAGATGCTGATAAGGAGCATGCGCTTGGATTCATTTGATCCAATCATGTTGTCACTATATTTAAAATAAATAGTTGTTTTATTTTCAATAAATCGACCTTTGAACCCTTGTATATACCAGCTGAGTCGACATTAGCATAAGGAGTAAAGACTAGTGGGACCGTATCTCAATCCATTAGGGTTCATCCTGGCAGTGACCTTTAGACAGATATGGGAAACACCGTTCACCTTAGTCAACATGTGCACCATTCATTACTTCTATATTCATCTTCTAAATCTTTCCAAGTGATTGAACTTTGATAAACTCCGAGTATCGTGGTTGAACGACTATCTAAGTAGAGCTTTGAATTCTTGTATGAATTTTAGTATGCTGAGAAAACTCGTGTGCAGCAATTGGACTCTTATAGGGTAATGATTCTTATAGCCGAAGAATTTAGTATGCCAACTAAATAGCTTGTTTAGTGTCTACCCTCAATCATTCACAGGTAGCTAGGGTTTGGAGTAAAAGGTTTTGTGGGTATATCTCTTGTAAACCCTCACGAGACAAAACTCGTCCACTAGGGACACCTAGGGGTTTAAAGGCATATTACATATGCTAAATGTAGTCGCGATTCCTGCGAAAGTTAGTTTGGGGGTATTTGATAGACACATTTATGTGTCTAATTTGTTCCCAATTTGTTTATTGCTAAGCTCGATTGTGTACTAACTGCGTCATTTTATGTAATTGTAGGTATTTTTAGAGAAATAAATATTTAGAAAAAATTGGCTCGAAAAAGTGTTAAAGGCACCCGGAAAATTTACTAAAGGCACCCCCTTGGATTTGATAAAGGCACCCAGGTTTTACTAAAGGCACCCACCCTCTAAATTCAAATCTTGAGTTTGGCGGGAAAATATTCATTTCATTTGCATGGATTCTGTATCGAATCTGAGAAGAGATATTTTGGGTTTATTCTCTTGATCCATGACTACTACAACATATTCTTGCCTTGTACACATTTGGAAAGGTTACAAAAAGAAAATCACACAAATTAGATAAAATCTTGAGAGAAATTCTCACGGGATTTTCTTCTCTAACATATCTGATTCTCATTTATATTCATCATGTAAGAATATTGGTCAAGGATACAACGTAATAATCTTGTGTACAAACAAAGAAACATAATCAGAATGAAATCAGGATCGTGATCAAGAAAAAAATCAGATGAAGATATTCTTTTACTGCCAAGAATCGATTCTCATGATTGAGAAGATTTTCACGAGTTAATGAGGATTGGAGGTGGTTCTAGTATAAATAGAGAGTCAATAGAAGCATTCAGGGGGGGGTTCTGGAGAGCCAAAATCGAAAATCAGAAGTTTCCAGAAAACAGCTCGTGATGATCATGATGAAGAAGATGAAGAAAATGTTGCCAAAAGTTTGAATAAATTATTGTCGTAGCTGTGTATCCACGTCGCCTATTCTTTTGAATTCAGCTCTTTTGTAACAGCTAGCAACAGTGATTCTGTAACGTTTATAAACGTTGCAAGCTCATTGTTTTCATTATTTTCATTCTTTTTCATTATTTTTAAGCACTTTGAGCCATGTACATATCTTGTGAGGGTGTTTTGAGAATGATGAGCTCAACCCCATTTTCTGGGGTGACGGAGGAAGCCATTGTTTCAATAAAAGTGGTATATTTCTATTTTTTATTAATTTTTGCAATTTCTTTTATTATTATTTGCCTTGATTAAAAATTTGATTAAATGATTTTTATTAAGCA
>JAJJMC010022800.1:1069121-1084237 GCA_023531435.1 Papaver californicum
TTATGAAGCTATAAAAAGGGGTTTCGGGTATCATAGAAGGGGGGGGGTTCTGGAGAGCCGAAATCGAAAATCAGAAGTTTCCAGAAAAATCAGCTCGTGATGATCACGATGAAGAAGATGAAGAAAATGTTGCCAAAAGTTTGAATAAATTGTTGTCGTAGCTGTGTATCCATGTCGCCTATTCTTTTGAATTCATCTCTTTTGTAACAGCTAGCAACAGTGATTCTGTAACCTTTATAAATGTTGCAAACTCACTGTTTTCACTATTTTCATTCATTTTCATTATTTTTTAGCACTTTGAGCCATGTACATATCTTGTGAGGGTGTTTTGAAATGATGAACTAAACCCCATTTTCTGAGGTGACGTAGGAAGCCATTGTTTCAATAAAAGTGGTACATTTCTATTTTTAATTAATTTTTGCAATTTCTTTTATGATTATTTGCCTTGATTAAAAATTTGATTAAATGATTTTATTAAGCAGTTGTGATTTCGTTAGATGGTATATGCTTTTCCTAGGGTTTAGATATTCCATGCTTTTGTTATACAATTGTTATTCTAGAAATCTACTTATTGCAATATTTTAGAATCAAATTAAACGAAAGAATTGCATGAATATTGAGTAGATTGAATCACCTTAATTGGTTAATGGTGAAATCCATAACCTCAGTAATTTGTGAATATCACTTTCATCTTTTGTGCATATTTGTAGTTTAAAAAATTAGTTTATTAAAATCTAAATTCAGTCTTCACAAGTTCGATAGAACGACACTCTATTTACCACAATCTACAATCACATCAACCATGCTTACGATTTACAGTTAATGTTTTAGGAATCTACTATTGGCAAAGAAACAAAGTCAGTAAAAGAGCTATAATTGTTAAGAATCATTGTAGAAATCATTTAGAAGTGATTTTGATAGAATCCTAAGTCCCAGTTTCTCCCAATATTTTTAAAATATTTTACTTATTTTCTAGTTTAAATTAAGAATTAGGTCTAAAACGAATCTTTACAAGTATCAGTGAATGAACATATTTTTACCACTTTTCTAAAATGATCAAATAGTTGGTGCATTCAATCACCAATTCTCCTTCCCTGCAAGTTTTTAGTTCAACATAACAAAGCAAATCCAATTTTTTACACACACTCTTCCTGCAGCAGCAACAAACACCATCAAGCCACAACCGTTTAACCTCAACATTTTTACGGCAGTGAAACTTCTCTGCTTTGTTCTCTCTCGGTAGTGAAACCATTTTCAGTTTCTCTCTCGGTGTTCACAAACTAAAACTGATGCATGAGTAAAAACCTAAGTCATTTAAGTATAAAAACGTGGTCTAATATATCTCCCAAATATTAGATTAATATCTATTTAATGACCCATAAAAGGTTTGTGTATGACAATTAATGGAAACAGTAATGACCATAACTAATTCCATTAATTGTCATACACATCTTTATCCAATATTTGGGATGAAGAATGATTCTATTAGCATTCTTCTCTAACCCTCCCTAAGCAAAACAACTTTTTACTGCAATTTTAAGAAATCTTAAAATATAAAGAAAGGGATTATAACGTATGGGAACACGTTATTGTTCATTACCTTTTCTTCCAACTAAGAATTACAACAAAAACCCATTTTTGTTCATTTCCTGTGGAATCAAAAACTCAACAATTTAGAAAGAACCCCTCAAAACTTATACTAAATTTAAGAAATAAAGCAAGAAAATCTCAATATTATACCAATATAGAATCAAAGGAAAGTCGGGTCTCAACTTACCTGTGTTGTCAAGCAAAACAATAATTTTCCACAATCCTTGCAAATTTCCACCATTGAGTCATCAATACAAAAACCCTAATCACTTCTAATTCTTTCCTGGAAAACTCTGTGAATGAAACCTCACTAGTTAGCATAATTTGTATGCATAGCTATTTGTACGAGAAAGAAACAAACAAAACGAAGAAGAAGATGGGACAGATTAGCGGCGGAACTGGATGAATGAATAGGAAAAAGAAGAAGAGTTAGGATTAAGCATTTTCTTAGGATTATTAGGGCTATGAGAGTAGATTTGATCCGTTGGATGGTCGAACCAAAGTATTAACCGTCGATCTAAAGTGCCCTCACCCACTGTGGGTTACGATAACCCGGTACATTAAGTATTTGGTGTAAATATGGTGTAAGAATATTTATCTTGAATACCCACTCATGTGAGGGGTTTATATAACCCATAATCGTTTTAACCAATCGTGAACTGCCATGTGTCCCTCCCAGAATCACCCATGCCCAAGGGACCTTTCTCGTGAATGAGGAGAGTGGATTGTATTACCATTGAATGTGGAAGCTCATACCACTTGGAGTTTTAAAGGAGTGATTACTATCTCGATAGAGAATTCTGGCCAAAATAGAGACTTCACAGAAAAAATGTGGGACTGCATGCACAATGAAGCTAGAGCTATTGTAAGAAAATGCTTCTTACCCCTTGATATCTTCTCCCATTTTTTCCCTCGTGATGTGTTCCTAGTTAGGATTCGTTGTATAGTTCGCAAATCATATTTGAACGCATAAATGTGCGTCTTTTTTCTATCCTTTTTAGTGCCGGTCTATGTTCACATTTTTTATAGGTTCCTGATTAATTCGCAAATTATACGGGTGCAACGATCAAACGATTGTTTAATTCATCAACGGCCCATTTGTTTTTAATTCGTTATACGCAGCCCAATACTGCTCGTTTTCTTAAAAAAATATATTTTTTCGTCCATTTTATGCCGGTTTATATTCGCGTTTGTTATAGGCCTCACGATTAATTCGTGAATTACACGAGTGTGGTGATCAAACGTTAAATTCGTCAAGGGCCCAATTGTTTGACTGTTGAATTCGTCAAAGGCCCATTTGTTTTTAACTCGTTGTACTCCTTCCCAGTACTGCTCGTTCCTTACTATACTTTTTTATTTTCAAAACTAGTATGCCAAGATTCGAACTCACTACCACGTGCTTATTATTGTGGACACCAAACAGAACCACGCAACAGTTTTTGAAAATCTTGCATATAGATCATTTAAATTTTAAAATCTTCACACTTTCATACTATATTTATTATATTAAAAAATAATTTTTTCACTCAATATATGCTGATTTTTATGTGCGGATATATGTCAAACAAATTAAACACGATTTAATATATTTACGAATTTTTTTCGAATGATGCATAATTGATCACATGGTTAATTGAATTTGCAGTTTGTTCACACAACTAATACGTATATTTTTGACGTTCTAAATTTTTATAAACAAGAAGTTAAAAAGTTAATAAAAATTATAAAAGTTATGAAAACATTAGAAACTAAAATATTATTTAAAATTTATTTATGTTTTAGACAATACTAGTTACGGAAAATTATTTTGGTCTATATAATATTTTCAAACAATTATACACCAATCTAAATATAGGTTTTATTGTTGGATTAAACTGATACGGGCCTGGATGTAAGTGGACCAAACCCAAATGTTCCCTAAAACTAGTCCACTTGAGGTTCTAAAATCGTACGTGGCTTAAAAAGTAAGACATTTTCAAACTTAGGACAATTAAGTTTGACCTTTGATTTTTCGTTGCCTCAAAGATTCGACAACTAGGTTTTCCCGTAGAGAGGGATCAGAGTTGGGAGGAGGTGGAGTCATGAGAACAGCAGCAGCAAAGATTGCGAGTTTCAGTTTCGCGGAACTCCTTCATCAGTACCTACTGAGAATCAAGAATGCAAAATCAAATCTTCATCTTTAATTACTAAAAGGCCGTCTTGGGAAATCGATGATTGGGATTTCGCCGATCAGGAAGAAGAAGTGGAAGGTTTGTTATCGGATTCCATTCAAAATACTCCTAGTAGTGTTATAATTGGAGGCGTTCCGAGTCTAGAGGAAGCTGAAGAAGCAACTTCAGACCTTAAAGTTGCTCTTGACGATATGTAAGGTTTTACCCCTCTTATTACCTTTTGATTTTAGTTTATTGCTTGCAGCACTATATGTACAAAATCTGTCTGTTACTTTTTGTCTTTGATTTCCCCCAATGTCGCTATAACTTAGAAAGAATCTTCCAAACATGAAAATTGATCAGTTAAACGACTAAATTCCAGAGTTTTTATGGCAGAAAATAGATGATCTATGTCGAATACAATTTCAAATAGTTAGAATTTGATTACCTTGTTCGTATTTTGATAATCGTGATAATAATGTTAAACTAGTTATGATGTTTTGTTGAGAAAGTTAGGTTTTTTCTTTCCGAGAGTTTGTTCCTTTACACATAAGTAATAATGCTATGATATAGTAGTAGTAATGGTTGCAGGACATCTTCCTTTGATTATGAAGAGTACGAGTCAGAAGCTTCAGAAACTAAAGCATGTGTTAATACCGCCCGTGAGACTCCGAATACTATCCCTTCCGAGTTGGGACCTTTTTTTCAGGCCATCTCATTGCTTAAAGAAATCCTGCAGCTCAGGTTTTAACTTGAACTTGACTTTCCCTTATTGCAATTGATTCCTTTAGACTTGCTCCTTTTTGCATTAAACTTGAGACCGCGACATAGTTATGGCGAATAGATGTCTGTACTTCAGAATTGAGTTTAGATATTTTTTATGATCAAAAAGAAAATAACTATCAACTGTGATTAATCTACTTAGTTTGTATACAGCTTGCTAGATTATGAAATGTTGAGTTTATTATGAGTAAACGATATTTGGTCATTTTGTTGCATTTGGCTGAAACTCTTTTGTGCTCACACATGGGCACATATCTATCTTTGTTCCATAGGATACTTAGGAACCTCTAATGATTGTCCTTGAGAAGAAATATACATGCAGGCCATTGAACAAGTTTATCTTACATCCATACAGTTTTCCTTAGAAAAACTTCATTATAACAACTTGCTTTCACAGATTCTAGTGAGCACCCGTGGCTTGATTAGTGTCCCTTAGGTGACTTACTTCGCTGCTTGTAATGTGTGATTTCTGATAATGGTTTTGTATGCAGAGTGTTGTTTCCTCACTTGCCTCTGACAAAAACGTCTGGGACGCTGTGATGGGAAATGAAAAGGTTATGGAGTTCCTGAAATTGCATCAGACTGGTAAGAGCAACTCTTCTAATTTGAACCTTTGATTAATAATTTGGCAAAGTAAAATGTGGACCCAAAAATATTTTTGCCTTTTCTCCTGTTGCTCGTACATAAGGTTTACATTTGGTGTTTTTGGTGTACTCTAAAACCCTTTGCAGATAACGAATACCATGAGTATAAAAAACCCTTGATGTGCTTTGAAGATGTTAAACAGACTGAAGGTTTCGGAAATGTGTTTTTGAAATCAGTAGATAATTTCAAGCTTAAAGTATGGAGATGATGACCAGTCTATCTACAATCTTTCAAGATCTGTTTGGAGGTCAAGCATCAGGAAGCAACATTCACTTAGATGCCAATGGGAATGCAAGGGCAACCATTGTAGACAGAGTCAAGGGATCTTCGTTCATGGCACTAGCAATTATGGTGATTATTGTAGTTATTCTAAAGCGTAGATAGATATTCTTCACCAGCATTCTGAATCTCTGATATAGAAGTCAGTCACACTCTTCAAAGATAATAGTTCTCGAATAGGTTGCATGTTACATGTACAGATATAAAAATCTATCTTTTGCGTCTGTAATTATTCGCCGTCCCTTTGATACCTCAATTTAGACGCTTCGTAACTTTTGTTTTATATTTGCAACACTTGCGATCTAGCTTGTGCAAAATATATTAGTCCGTTTGCAACTTCTTCAGTGCCACGGGTTTCTTATAGTTTTTTTGTGGTACTATACTGTTGGATGCATCATGCATGGTGTAGTACGCAACAAATATGTGGTGGCAATCGCAGATAAAGCTAACTCCCAACTGTTACCAGAATATGAGCATAAACTGCCGCTTGGGTAGTTTATACAGGTAAAGACTGTCTTTCTGACTATATTTTGTTAGATGATGAATCATAATTTATTTCATGGTGATACGAGTTCCCACAACTCTCAAGGTCAATAGTGGCATCTACATTGCAGACCACAGGAAGTTTTTACGTGATTTTTCATGTTGGCTACAAGGCCCAATAAATTGGAATTCTGTTTATGGGCATACAAGATTTTTAGTGGGCATATATAATACTTAGGTTATCTATGATAGTTTATAAGAGGTGTCTAAAGGATGGGCCAATTATTGACATACCCTTTAACTTTGGATTCACCAAATTACCCTTTGTTCCTAATTATCCCTGGTTATAATTAACCCTTAATAAATCAATTACTAAATTAAAACATAATCAAAATAAAACAAAAGACATTATTTCTTCACTTATTGTTCTCCTCTTCTTCACTTCTTCTTCTTATCTTTTCTATTTGAAGAAAAAAAAAACTCCGATCTCAATTTTTATCGCCGTCAAATCTCTAAACCCATCTCTTTAATTTCCCACAAATCCATCTTTTTTTTCTTTTCAGTTGAGATTTATGGTTTAAATCGAAAAAAGAATTAGGGTTTTGAAATTTCATTCTTAAGTTCGGCTGAAAAATTTGTACGGGTTTAATAGAATTATCAGCCGAACTTTCTAAGTTCTCATTATGAAACTGTCGAAGAACAGTTTGGCTGATAATTAAGTTTTGACATTTCAGCTGAACTATTCACTGAGAATCCAATGTCTACAGAAGTAGAAATATTCGGCTGAAAATGAAATTTCCAAATTCAATCGAACTTATGTATATTGGTTTTATTAGTCAAAGTTATAGCAATTCGGCTGAAAATTCAAATTTTTGTGACAGGCGAACCTAAGAGAAACCCTGGATTTTTGTTAATGTTACAAGTTCGGCTGTTTCGCAAGATTGAAATATTAGCCGAATATAATTGGATTAAGCTAAAATTACATTGCATTGCATTGAAAGTGCATTACATTCGAATGAATACAAAATTGTAGTGATTTTTTTTCAATAATAGAGTGGTAAGACAATATCTTTCCATAAACTCGAATGATCTTCGCGACTCTTGAAAACATCGAGTCCGAGCCAATTGTTTCTATGCATCATATGCCAATGTTAGTTGTTCTTCCAAAATAGCTGCATATAAGCTCTAAAACCTGCGCACATTGGCCATATATGGTTCAAATATCTACGCCTAATCCCGTCAGAATTTCTTCCATTTCTGATACCGTCTAACACAATAAAGATTAAGAATATACGAGTTCAAAATTCTTCTAGGGTTTCATCATCATATGACCCATGTACTCCTCTATTGCTCTTATCTTCGTCATGACTCGTGTAAGTAAGACATGCTCGTGTTATGGCAACATCTTCTTCTATGATGTAGTGAACCATTTTTATATTTTGGATGAGGAATATATGAGAATGAGGTTGATGGATAAAGAAATACGATTGGAAGAAATGAGAAATAGTTTGATGTGTAAATCATAAAAACTTGGAAGTTTGGGGTAAAAGAGGATTCTCTTTTATAAGCACTATAGTCCCAACGACTCTTTTAGTTGAAAGAGGAACTAGCCGTTGGAAAGGTTTGACTGATAATATAAACCGAATTTCTGCCGAATCAAGAAATTACATGTATACAAAAAAAATTCATCTAAGTTTGGCTGCTTCGATAATCTAATTTTCTTCCGAACCTATACAATTTACAGGGTTCGGCTGGTTTTGCATTTGCAATGCCGAAATTATCACTTATCATAGTAAAATTCCTAAAATTTTTAAATAAAAAAGATCTGTTGGGGCTTCTCTATATATAAAGTTGACGCGCTCTAAATCATTTTGCACCACCTAAGCCTGTCTTAAGTTAATTTTCTTACACCAATTCTTTCTTCCTCCATTGTTTTACAAGTGTAGTTGCAAATGGAAGAACCATTCACCCCAGAGGATGATCTTATGCTTGTTCAAGCTTTCGTTCCAACTTATCGTGAAAGACCGAGGGAAATTTGTTCGATTTTTTGGAAGAGAGTCAAGGAATTCCATTTCGAATTAAATGGAAACCCAAAACACCGTAGATGGGCGGAGTTAGCCGAAAGATTTGAAATAATACTACATAATTTGCGAGATTATATTAGAATACTCCGTTGGGTAAGCCGATATCATCGCGGAGCTAGGATAATAGAGAGAGTGGGTATTTAAACACATTTATCTTCATTCATTGATTCTTTTTGGTTTTGCTTTGTATACTAACTTGATTATTCTTTTATTGTTAGAGAGCTAGAATTCAAACTCTTTGGGGAATACATCATGGTGGAACAACATTCGAGCACGGGGCGTTTTATTCTTATTTAAAGAGACATGCCCCAACATCCGTTAGACAACTATGCGACGAGATTCGTTAAAGAGTAATCCGTCGAGATTGATAGTTTTAGCTACTACATGCAATGTTATTTAAATTTAGTATGATGTAATGATACTTAAAGAGAAGTAATTTGGGTTAGTTATGTAACGGGTAAGTAATTTGGGTTAGTTATGTAATGGGTAATTTTATGAATGAACTCGGCTATTATTTGATATAAGTGTCCAACGTTCAGATGAGATTAACAATAAGACACTTAAGTCGAACTTATAAATTGTAAGCAATTTATTAAAATGGTCCATAAGTTCCGCTAGTAATCAACACCCAAATATGAGCCAAATTTTGTCCATATTTTTAAAATATAGCCATTAGGAACATTACTCTATATATACCCAGCAATGAATTCACCTCAAACATTCACATATTCACTCAAAAATGGGACGCCCTAGTGCTAATTTTACTCTAGATGAAGATTTATCTCTTTGCAAATATAATGTGCTTTTCTATCCACAGAAGGGTGAAAAACGACGTCAAAATGGTCTAGTTAGTATGAGTTATTGGGGTAAAGTTCATGAAAATTTCTGCACCGAAATAGGCAATCCTCATAACAGGGATTGTCCGGCCTTGTTTTGTAGATTTCAAACTATAAGAAAATATGCTGAAGAATTCATAGCTTTAATTCGGGTTGGCAATCGATATCGACTAAGGGGTGAAACCAATACGGAGGTTGTTGTGCGAGCTCGAGAGGAATGGA
Source organism: Papaver californicum (assembly GCA_023531435.1). Lineage (NCBI taxonomy): Eukaryota > Viridiplantae > Streptophyta > Magnoliopsida > Ranunculales > Papaveraceae > Papaver > Papaver californicum. Next base: position 1,078,194 of record JAJJMC010022800.1, read on the forward strand.
GAAGATGGAAAGAAAAGATTTTCGAATACGAAGTTCATTATGACATCCTTTGTAAGTTTCTCATATTCCGCATAGGATATTAAAAAAATTGTTATCAACGATCATTCTAAGATGTGATACGATGTAATGATATGTGGGTTAGTTATATAATACGTATCTAAGTATGAATGAAAATAAGAAAGTTTTTTACATTAGACATGTTCGGCCAGCCGAACCTTTAGCATCAAAATATTCAGCTTTTTGATATTCTGATATCAGCTGAACCTTGACACTTATGGTATCACTGAATTTTAAGTTGAAGATTCGGATGAAAAGTAATTAGCTGAACGATCCATTTAGACCAATGAAAACAAGCTCTATAATGTTCGGCTGAAATTAAAATTTCAACTTTGAGTCGAACCTGACACAAACTAGGATTTTCCCATAAGGTGGTTAGGTTCGTCTAATTTAGAGATTCAGAAAACAGCCGAACCTGACAAGTATTTTCATAATCCAGGTTCGGCGATTACGTTCCCAATCCTTTTCAGGCGAACCGGGTGTGTCTAGTCATTTCATGAATATTTCATAGGATAATTGTGGGACAAAAAAAAAACAACCAAAAAATATTTGACTCATAAGGTGAGTTTCGAACGGTCTACCAAAACCAAAAAAGTCAAAATATTACATTTTATTTCATGGCATGTCTAATTTTACCACATCGTCACATATGTCTTTCTCATCATCGCCACTTTCGTCTTCCTCCTCATCCGTCAAGAAAGTTATATATTGACTTCAGAATGACATATGCATTGCATTCCAAAGGTCTATTGTCGTCGCATATTATGCACACCAATCCAAACAATAGTTTTCTTTGAATTTAGGCGAAAAGGCATTTTTATCCAAATGAGGTAATGGGTATCCAGGTTGTAAATTGAGGCCGATATAATAGCAATTTTCAACATGTCCAAGTACAAGTCTCTTATCCTTTATATTCTCATTGCAAGGTATCGTTAGCGGCGCAAATGTTAAACTCATACCAAATGAGAGCAAATGAACCACGTAATGAAAAGTCTCGGCTATTAACCACCCACAAATCGGCATTTGCGTCCAATATTCCCTTGTGATGAACATATCCCCATGTAAACGAGTTTCGAATTTAACAAACTCTCCTACCACCCCTTGGTCTCCTCTTGGCCCATCTCTCATCATTGTCTTGTAGAAGTCTTTGTTATGGCATAGTGTTTGTAACAACATATGCCTTATATACTTGACTTGGTCCCCATTGAACTCTCTATTGTTTGCTTCTTCAAATGGTCCCAATTGTACCGCAGTGACATGATAACCACAATTCTCGTCCCCTTCGACGTCCTTCATTGTTATTATATGCTTGTGAATTACTTCGGGTAGGAACTCTAAGTAGTTATCATAAATCACATTGGTTGGTCGGTAAATTTTTCCGAACTTATCCTTTTTAGTACCTTTCATGTTACCCCTTGCATGTATGGTCTTCTTATCCTTTTGCTTGGAATTTTCCTTGTGTTGGAAAGGATACATCTTACCCTTGAGCTTGACGTCTTTTTGAATTTATTTTGGCAGGGACGGACACGAATATTCATTGCTTTCCATGACGTCTTGGTTACTTGCTTCGCCTTTATCCCTACTCGGCCGGCCATGCTTCCTTGAAAGAATCGCTTCTTCCTTCTTTTCCCCCTTCTGTATTTCCCTTTTTTCCTCTTTGTACCTTGTATCATGGTACTCAACTCCGGATGGATCCCTTTGTGTTGCGGCTATCTTAGCATCTTTCCTAGTCTGTTTCCGGTTAAGTTTATTGCTTGGCCTACCTTTGGATTTCCATTTTTCCGGTTCAAAGACATTCTCCTCGGTGAAAGTATAGAGGATTGGCCTCAAGTTGTGCATAAGGATTTTTTTTTTAGCCTGGTACATCCCTTGGTATATCTCAGCAAGTTTTTTTCCCATAACTTGTCTCCCAAATCTCTTTATCATCGGGATCTTCGGATGGGGGAGGGTCAAAACTTAATTGTTTCCAAAAAGGATCAATATCCTCAAAAGGTATGATTCCATCTTCCTATCGGGCTATGTAGTGGTGACATGAAATTCCCTTAGATTCCTTCATTTGACACAAACATTTTTCATACGGTTGAGCGGTCCAATCTTCTATCAAATTCACTTCAACCATTAGTTTCTCAATACACAAATGAGACACTCTATATGTCAATCCGCGGAGCCAAGAATTACCCTTGTAATCTTGTGTGAACATAAGGTTATGTTCGAATGTCGCTTTGATTTTTATGAGATCAGTTTTGAAATAATCATCCATCGCGTGAAACGCCGTCATAAACGTGTCAACACAACCAAATAGATTCTTCTTCAATCGATGATGAGCTGAATTCACCATACTTGTAGCTTGGTTGTCAAAGTGTTTGCGTTGATTTGTGAACTCACACACAAACCTTTCCTTGTGAGGTTCGAGCCATTCCTTAAGAAAATAGGTAATGACACTTGGGTATTTGGGACCCCAATGCGCAATAAGCTTTTTAAGATTCTTTTGGTACACGTCTTCGTTAATTGACCATTGAAAAACATCCCATTTGTTGGAAACAAGCCCAACCTTTCATTAGCTTCTTATTATTTCTTGAATTCCTTATTTTTCTTTACTCTTTCTTCCTCCGGTATTTTAGAAAGCTTCTCTAAGTCTTTCAACTTAATCGGCTGAATTTTCGGTTGACGATTTTTCTTCATATTGTTCCAAACATGAAATGTACAAAGAAAATTGTGTGCATACATCAATGCTTGTTCTTGGTCGGTTACAATCACCTTAGGAAGGGCATCCTCCAAGAATATTAGCTTGCATTGTTTTAACCCCCATATGTAACTTTCTTTTTTCTCGTCATTCAAAAAACAAAACCCAACGGTGAATGGTGCCTTGGTCGACGTATGTACGACTATGTTCATCAACGACATCTCATATTTGTTGGTCTTGTAGGTGCAATCAATTATAAGAACTTGCTGAAAGCATTGAGCCAATTGTACGCATTCCGGGTGGTCAATGAAAAGATGTGTCATATGTCCAAACTCATCCAATTTCTTTTGAACCATGTAGTTTTTTTTTTCACCGCCAACCACATCACTTGTTTCATCACCAACCTACCTTGCAAATCATTTTTCCTCAAAAGGTTTCGCGTTGTAGATAGTTCGTATGATGGACTTGTTATTCTCGTCATCCGCCTTCAATTTTCCAAGAATCTTAATTGGTGTCATACGTGTCCGCGACATTTTATCTACTTCCACGACTTTGGCGTGCCCGTGAAGATCATGTTGACGTGGGTGGTTATGACGATAATCTATCGTCTTATTCATTCTCCAACTATTTTCATGTTTGTTGTAGTTGAAAGCAATCTTGAAGGGGCAATTTGTCTTCTTCGTTTTACTCTTACTATTTCTCCCGGTTTTAGGCTTATACACAAAACCCTTCTTAACCTTACTAATGCCTATCCCACTTCTCTCACAAACCATTTCAAACCGGTATAATCAGCTTTGTTGTCCGCAAACTAGCACGTAGTTAATCTTGATTCCATGTTACTCATCCCAAGACTTTTCTTCTGGTTTAGATTCCCATGTCTACATGGTTTCAAAATCAAGAATAAAGTAGTAAAGGTATCACTTAAACTTACAAAAGAAAGTCCAAAATCAATTTATTGTTGTCTACCAAGTCATTTTGAAAGTGCTCTTTATTGTGTTTGTGAATAATGAAGTTTGTCGGAGGTTGATCGTCCATTGGTACAGTTTGTGCAATAATGATCTACAAGAATATCGCGAGGTTATATGACCACAAACAAATTCTACATATTGGTTTGGATGACTCGATAGTCAAAATAACAGTCGAACCTTTACAAACCAAAAGTTTGGTTGTTTCGGTATTCTGATTATCATCTGAACATTTGGTCTTCTTTCTTTCTTATATTTCAACAATATGGTTCAGCTGATTCGATAATATAATTTTCAGCCAACCTTGACACTTATGTTTTTATTGAATTTTAATTAGAAGGTTTGGTTGAAAAGTAATTAGTCGAATAATCTACTGAGGCCAATGAAAAACAAGTTCTTTACCTCCGACTGAAATTTAAAACCAATTATCAGCCGAACTAAAAATTATACATTGGCGCCAAATTACAGTTACAGAGTTCGACTAGTTCTTCAAGCTCATCAAACCAGCCGAATTGTTCTTGAGAATGCGATTCGACTAATATTTTTTCAGTCGAACTATAATCTGATAAGCTGAACTCTTTATAAAAAAACCCATTTTTCGATGAATTCACCGTACAAAAATGAGAGTAAAATTTATCTAAGACCATACCTGAGTGTTGTTAGGAATGGGTTCCTCATCCATGTATTCATCTTCGGGATTTGGCTCATAAAAATCATCATTTTGAGCTTCAACTTGAGTTTGTGTTTGAGTTTGGTAAAATCATTCTCATAATCCAAAAAACCAGCCATATCAGGATCTCTATCGTAGTTGATATGTATTTTCTGAGGTTTACTTGATGGAGATTCCCCCTCCTCATCTCAATCATTCATTTTCATCTAAAACCCTAGATTTTTCTCCACTTCTTATTCAACTTCTTTTAAACAAAGTTTTCCCTAAAAATAACTTTTTCCCTCACACATTTTTAATTTTTAAAACCAACGATTACCTTAACTACTAATCATTATAATTAACCAATAATGATTAACTATAAGTCTAATCATTATTTATTAAACACTAATGATTAGTATTAACATTAATTATATAAGGATAATATGGATATTATGAAAAATCGATGAATAGAGTATTTTAAGAATTATTTCTAGTGATCCTGTTTTATCTTTATATGGTATGTCCATTAAAAAATTTATATGCCCAAAAACAGGATTCATGAATCGGTCAAGTTAGCGGGTGGGGTTCCTTACCAGCCCACTCCATCCTAATTTACGGCCCACATATAGAGTACATACATCCTAATCCAACTAAGTGACACGTAGCGGAGCGAGGTTCTAGTTAACCGCCAAATATTCAGTCCCTATCTTTTCTTTTTTCCTTGTTTATTATCGTCTTCTTTGCATTCTTCAGTTTTTCCTAGGGTTTCAAAAAATCATCAGAATCGGAATAGAAATGGGAGGAGGTGGAGTTATTAGAGCTGCAACAAAAGTTGCAGGCTTAGGCGTTACTAGAGGTTTTCGTGGAGCTTTGCAAGAAAAATCAACGACAACAAAAATAGCCGCAAACAAAAAGTTCTCAAAACCCAACTCTGAGTCTATCTCCACTGAAAAAACCCAAGAAAGTAACTCTGTTATCACTTGTTTATCATCGGAAAATGGTAATATTAAATCTGCATGCGCAATCGAGTCACCATCTTGGAGGATTGATGATTGGGAATTCACCAATGGAGAAGAAGAGGTTTTGTTATCGGAATCTTCTCCTTTGCCTAGAGTTATCTTTGGAGGTGTTCCTACTCTTGAAGAAGCTGAAGAAGCTACTTCTGAACTTAAAGATGCATTAGACTTCGAGATGTAAGGATATACGACCTTGAGTGTTGAGTTTCCTGTAGTTTCTTCTGTTTTTAGTGGGGCTAATGTCTATTTATTTTTTGGACCAGTTTTCATTGGGTTTAATGTGATGTTTAAAGGGTGTAGTCATCTTATGTGAATCCTGATGATTGCAGTAATTCGTCCATTATGAGTAAACGGCATGATTTAGAATTGGCAGACACCAAGGCTTGTGTTACCAGTGATACTAAGGTTGGCTTTTGCTCGGAATCAAAACCTGTTTTTCAGGCATTCTCATTGCTGAAAGAAAGTCCCGAGGCTCAGGTTTGTACTTTCTATCTTCCTACCACACTTTGCTGGAATGATTTTTGCAAATTTGCTCAAAATTGAAGACCCATTATGGTGACACTTGATAGCAAAGTGTGTTTCTCATAAATAGATAAAAGTAGATAGTAAAATGTGCTAGTAGCCGTCCTGTAATTGAAGAAATATACTGCTAATTCATCGCCGATCAACAAAAA
>JAJJMC010022800.1:1084247-1125747 GCA_023531435.1 Papaver californicum
GGTGAAGGTGTGTGTATGTGGGCAAACATAACATATTCCTGTAAACAAAGAGGAGGCGAACACATAAAAATGTGGCGGTTTATATGGCCTTGCAGAGCCTGTCCACATGTAACATTAGAATTTCCAATTACACTGCTAGAGAACTTAGGTTGCAGATCCTGCATCTGACTAGGAGAACTTGTGTAAAAAACAGGACAGCACCTACCAAAAAACTTTTAACATGAACCAAGGTACTATGATTAGTATATCTTGGAACTTCGGAATAAAACTGTGTAATATCAGTCCATGTTGCACTTTTTGTGCAGATGCAAGAGTGATTTTTTTGTGCTTTTCGTAGGTTGTTTACACCCTACTCAATATTGCCAGACATGCATTCCTGTGAAATCCCAAAGACTTTTGTGTAAAAATGGTCTTTAAGCTTTAACTAATGTACATCACTAGGAGAGTACAGCCAAAAAAAACAGTAACTTCACATGGCAACTTAAAAAAGTTGATCAAATTAGAACTCCTAGACCTACTTCCCAACAGTTAGAGGCAGTTTTAAACTACTATTCGGTTATTAGTATTTTGTGAGCCTTCATTTCGACTCTCACTTGTAATCTCTACTCCCTTGATTTTAATATGATTTTAAAATGCAGAGTGTTGTTGCTTCGCTGGCCTCGGACAAAAATTTATGGGACGCGGTGCTGCGAAATGAGAAAGTGATGCAGTTCATCAAATTGCAACAGAATAGTAAGAGTACTTCTTCTTAAGTGAGGCCATATGTGTTTACTTAATACAATGTATCTTACAAATGAAGCTGGGATTTATTCTTCTTTAATCTTGCCTGCTCATAAAAAGGTTTTTATTTTGTTGCATACTGATGCAAAGGTTTAACATTTTTATTTATCTACATATTCTGGTTTTTCTCTGAACTGTTCAGTTAACGAGTGTCATGATGATCAAATATCCTCCAAGAACTTTGATGATGATGAAGACGATGCAAAGCGTTCTCAAGCCTCTGAAAATGTGTTTCTGTCATCCATACAGAACCTCAAGTCTGCAGTGATGGACATGATGAATGATGTGTCCCATTTCTTTCAAGACTTATTTGGAGGTCTGGGGCCAGATAACGATGTTTCGTTAGATGGCAATGGAAATGCTAGTGCTGCAAGCAACGTGGATAAAGTCATTGGGGCCTCTTTCATGGCTCTGTCTGTTATGGTGATTATGGTAGTTGTGCTGAAGCGTGGATGAGATGTCTGCAGTGCCACTAGATATTTACATGAATCTGCCGACAACCCAAACAACATTTCATACGAGACAAACTTTCAAGATGCGGCCTCTTTAAGGTACAATAGGTTATATTAGTGTGCTCTTGTCTCAGTGTACACTTCAAAATACAATTGCAACTATTAGTTCTTTTGTCATCAGTCCCTTTGAACTAACTAATACACTAGAGGTTTTAGTTTTGTTTCTTATTTGACTTAATGCTCCCCACCTACTCTCTTTTACTCACTTCTTGCAAACACATAATAAGACCTAATTAGTATCTCTGATTCATTCATCGCCCTCCTAAATGTACAAGTACTGGCCCAATTCATTCATTTCATTTATTACCGAGTCCCCATATCCTATCAATCTTAGTAGAAAATAGTCAATTCGGCCTGTCCTTATCTTCCATTGCCTTCACCCAACCAGCTAAGTTTTCTTATTTTCATTGCAAATCCATGAATTCCTAAACAGTAGCAACTATAACTTTCTACCCAACTTTTTGGTTACGAGTACTTCCCCTGATTTTTTTCAGAGAGATTAGCAGAAGAATAGCTCAAGGTCTGACTTATGGGTAATGAATATATAAGTTATTATATCACGTCATATCTGGGTTTGGTATGTTTTAACCCCACAAGACCATCAACGGATCAAACTTTTTGTTTTAAAGAACTTTGAATTAGTAAGCTACAAAACTAGAGATGCAAAGATAAAGTTGGAGGAAGTTCATTATTTTTGTGAAGATGAATACAAAGGTCTAGGACCCCGCTAATGGCCCCAGAGAAAATTGCAATCATACTATGAACCTCTAGGTATAATATAATATAATGACGTAGATAAATATGAAAGGTATTCTCACCACAATCAAAGTGTACATTAAACGTGTGATCAAGTAGGATTTACTTCTGGTGATGTCGTGACTCCGAGAGTTGGGGTGACGGTACTATCATGTGCCAATAATTCATTAGTTAGCCATGGTTTTCATGCGAGCCTCCCATTCCCTTCATGCGAGCCTCCTATTCCCACAGGGATTCATCAGTCATGTGTCAAGAATTCAGACTGATTTTTGACGGACTCGGGAACTATAAGGTAAAGCAAGTAAGCAACTGAAATGGTGTAAGATTAGTTTACAACTGTACCATCCACTAACCATGAGTATCTAATTTTTTTGGGTACCTTTGGAGGGGAAGGTCGGGTTTTGCGGGTGTGTCATGTACCTCCTGGTTTCTATAAAGTACAAAGACATGGAGAAAGAAAGGTAACCTTGTGCTCAATAATACACTGCAACTTTTACTTTGTTTGTTTGTTTTTTTAGGTGGACCCGAAAAAAAGGTTCACAAGTAATTCCTAACAAAGAAAAGATCCAAAACTACTTTCTATTATTGAATATCTTACATCTACAGTACAATAGCAAAGAAAAGACTAAACACAAAAGTTTTCTTAACAGAATTACAGGAACATGAAGCTCATGTTGATCTTTTTCTTCATAAACCTTCTTTTTACAAAACCTTCACCCATAACATTCCATACTTCGCCCATCCCAAACCAAACGTTAATTCTGACACATTTCACTTGGGCAGAAATTTGATCACGGGCGATGCTCACATTCAAGAGGCGTGACTGGAAATCTAGTCTTATCAGTACAATAATCATAAATTTGATGGTTAGCTCGAACCCACAATAATTGATGATGTTGATGCATGTTTAGCTCAGACATAATTGGTTCGTCCCACCAATATTTAGCTTTCTGGCTTACTCCACTAGAAGTAGAACTAGAACTAGAACCAGATCTAGCACAACTAGCACAACTACTACATTTCTTCTGATTTTGATCAGCGGTGGTTGTGGTGGAGCATTCACAACCGTCGATTTCAAAACCCTTGTACGAGGAAACAAATGGAGCGTGGGTCCAATCGGTTTTTACCCGTCCACCCTGTGTTGCCCAATCATCTGCATTCCATATTGAACTATATACACCCATGGGTTGATATTTTGGAAATGGCACCCCTCTTTTCTCCTTATTCGTGTATACGCGTATCGGCGTTTCATCCACTAGAAAACTGTTACAAACAAAAAAATATCCGAAATAGCGATATCAAAACACTGTTCTATTCTTACCATTTCGGGTTTGTAAACTTTTCAGTAAAACAAGCAGAAAAGCATGCCACCACCGACACAGTAGCCAGTAGTTTGAGAGATAGATAGAGAGAGAGGGAACTTACACAACTTGATGTTGATTCCATAGAATGGAGTAAGAATGAAATTCTTTACTAGGATCAAACCAAAGACTTTGTCTTTCTTCTCTGTTTCCAACTCCATTAATGTAAATGTTGGTTTTAACTAAGTACGGTTCACCAGTTGTGTTTCCTAAGAACTCAAAATCAAACTCATTGTGTTTTGGACCGTCTGATGACATCTGTATTATCAAATTTTCACATGCAAAACAAGATTATCATCAGTAATTGGTTCGTACCACCATTAATATGTACACTTCAAAGTTTCAGAAAAATTTCTTACATAGAATGCAGTAACAGTTCCAGCAGAATCCCCCTCCACCAGTTTAATCTGCATTGTTGTTTTTCCAAACAAATATTTACTTTTCGATCCAAATCCAGCACCTTCATTAACCAAGACAGAGTAGAAATTAATAACCAGAGCATTATCACAAAAATAACTCAAAAATAAGAGTACTCAAAAGCTATTGATTAACCTGATGAATGATCGAGCTGAAGTTTAAGCTGTTCTCCTTCGTAAACAACATGATCTAAAGACCAGCTTGGTTCAAACAACTCATCGAACTTCGCAGATTTCACTAGAGTAACGAAAACTATACTCAATACAAAACTTAGTATCAAAATCTTGACAAACCCAGGCCCCATTATTGTTGATTTTTGATAAAGAAAGTAAGAAAAGAAGAAGAAAAAAAAACTCAGAGATAATGTAGTTTCAGAGCTACTCTGTTACTGCGATACCGTGAAGTGAAAGACACAAAATCAAAAGCAGCAATTTATAGGCAGAGCAGAACAGAAGTGATTGGCTTCAGTGATAAGCTTCGTATTCCCACGTCAGCAAATTCCTCCCACGTTTAATGAATGAAGTAAATCCATGTCATTATACACGTAGGATTTCCACCGCAGAAAGGTACAAAATTTGAGAAGATATTTAAAAAATTTAGCCGTTGCCACGTCTACCTAGCTGGCCCCTATTTAGGGGACCGCTTTTTCTATCTGTTGCCCGGGTAGTCACTGTTGAGTGGAGCTGTGGGACAGAGTTTTACCAATGGATTTCAAACACATTATGATTTACAGCTGTAACAAGGTTGTCCCAGTTGGCATATTTTTTAAAACCATAATCATCATCATCGTAGGGTTTAAATAGAAGAGAGAGAGGAGGGGAGGGAGAAGGGTCTGATCAATTTGTAATTGTATGTAGTACTTTTCCTGACGTACGATTACTTTTGCTAGCTGGATACCTGCTTTTTCTTTTCTTTTCTTTTTTTACTTTGCTTCTTCTTTAAAGACGGAATGGGTCATTACCGTTTGTATTTTATTTTTTACCAAACCAAACGAATTACATGTTCAACCAAGCTAGTCAAAGTTGGATCTTGATTTTGTTTCGGTCGGGATTGAAATACTAGAATACTATTATTTTGGGAAGATTTTCAATGAAATCGTGAGTAATATTTTGGAATGACTTTTCAAATATTTTTTTCAAATTTTTACACATAATTGTATATATACTTATCCCCCTATTGATTTTGTAGATATAGTGATTAATCGATATTTATTAAATTAATTATTGTTTAAAAAAATAATTAAATTAACTACAATAGAAAAATTTTAAACGATTTTTTCATTTCATTTAATTTGCGTATACATTGGCTAGACTGGTTTTTGAATGCATGTTTTCACTTGTTTGATATCCTCAGGAACATTTTTAGCGTCTAAAGAATCTAGACAGAAAGTAACATAACTTAGCTCATATCTATCTTCTCTTCTCCCGTAAGTCTCATATAAATACCACATTTCTTTTATTCTTTCCCTCTTTCTCTCAATCACATTAAATGAAAGATTAAAAGAAAGAAGATTTTATTTTTACCTTTGATCTTTCACTCATTCTTCTTCTATTATTAGTTTGTGATTTTGCAATTTATACTATTCATCCAATTAAATCAGATTAGACTTTAGAGAGGTTCATATATTTTTAGTTTGTGAAATTGCAATTTATTATATTCATCAAATTAACTCTGGTTAGAGAATGAATATGGATGAATATATAATATTATGAAAGTGAATCAGGGATGAAGGAGATCAACTACCCCAGATCATGTGAAAGATGGATTATGAAGATTGATGACTAGTTCAGTGAAAGGAGTTTGACAATAGCTTAATTAGGTTTTTCTTTTTCTTTTTATGTTTTTGAAAATTATAGTATAACCTTGATTCAAGCGAGAATCTCGTTAAAATTTTGGTGATTCTCGGCCGAGACAACTGAAAAAATCGTAAAAATCTCGTTTCGCTGAAATATAAGATTTGATATCGTTCACCTCCAAAATCGAGAAAATCGACAAGATTTCGATCATTTCGGCTGAGATTAACTACACTGGTTCAAACCATTTTTTTAAGACCCAACCCAGCATTCAACCGAAAAAGTTACTGAATCAAGTTCATATGGTTTAATGAGTGGCTCAACCCGGATTTATTATGTCATTTACATAAAAATCTAACAACCTTTAGCATTTGGATACTAATTTCGTTTCTTATGTATTTCACTGAATAAACTTATAAAATACATATGTTAAAAGAACATTTGAAATAAAAAAGATATCAATTTTTAAATACAATTAATGCATTTTAAGTTTGAAACCCTAAAATTAACTACCACAATCTCCAAACAATGTATTTAAAATTTAGATAATATTCCAAAATATAGAAATCCATCGTAATAACTAATAAGTAGCCTATCACGGTAGCGTTTCTTTAATTCTAAATTCTACTATTGAGTTTTAACTTCTAATAATGAAGAAGATTGATTAAATTGATATCTCGGTATCCGACATATTCAAAGTGTGGTCGGAAAAAAAAATCACCCTCCAACTCCAAATTGTTTGTCACAAGAACTTGTTCACCAAACTCATTCCAATCAGCAATAACTCCATCATCTTCATCTCTCAAAGAACACAACTATTTAGAAAAATTAAGCAAAATAGATTGTACAATCATATGATACTAATTTTTCATTCAAGTACCTCCTTTTGCTTGTGGTAAATCATGGTTTCATTGAGTTTGATTTTTAAATATTGGAATTGTTACATCGGTAGCTATAGATTCAAGTTCATCAACGTCAATTTGGTCAGGCTCATCATCTACTATCAAATCTTCCGTTAAATCCATTGAATCAAAATCTATAGATTATAGAATATATTTTTTTGGTCATATCCCTGGAAGTAAAAGCAATATTTATCTCAATGTAAATTACCTAAGGTGACAATTCCACTAATACATAAGATTCAAATTACTTTTAGAAGTATGTTGGCAGAAGTACCTCATCTTTAAACGGAGATTGTAATGGACATATACCAAACCATTTAGCCGTTAATGCTCTAGTCTGTTTTTTTTCCTTCTTTGAATGCATGCGTTCAAATATGCTCCAATTTCTTTCACACCCGAGTAGAACAACCAAAGTTCCTCCACCAATCATCTGAATAAATAACATGGATATATAATTATGATTGTATCTACATAATGATACAACAAAAATATCATCTAAACATTCATGTAGTATAAAAAACACTTGGAGTCATTGTTTTACGTTGGTTAATTGCAAGATTTCGAGCAAATTCACCTATTGCATTTTGAAAAATTTGTTACTCCTTTATCAATTTATCCTGCAAAGTCTGATTATATCCTACAGTATTTTCAGTAACATCTAAGACAAAATAATAAATTCTAAGATCCTTCGACATGTCCTCACTGTACTGGATAACAGGATTCAACCAATATCCCGTGATATGAATCTTTTGCTTGAAGTGCTTATCCAACATACTATTGATAATGTTCATGTAAGGTTCATAGTTTGTTTTCCTTCTATTGAACGCATTCCACACAGTATTTTTTGTTGAACAGAAAGGAAAAAAGAATAACTTGCTGGGAGTCGAAAAAGTTAATTATCTACTAGAAACTGAATGCCTTAAAAAAGCTTACATCTGCAACAACTAACAAACTAAAAACCAAGAAGACCCACTACTCCTATAACATCAATGTGACCAACACTTTGCAACAACTATCCTAAAAATAGGGATAACATGACACATGATGTAACCAGTAACCACTTAAAAGATAATTACCAACTAGTGCTAAGGATAATCCAACGATAATTAAACAATTGGATAGACAATAAACTAAGAAAACTAAATCCTGCTACTAGTGTTGAACTTTTAACACTCCCCCACAACACCAGCTTTCATTCCTTCCATCATGCCAAGATTATGACAGAAGCTCGCAAGCTTGTTACCACTTAAGCCTTTTGTGAACAAGTCTGCAACTTGATCTTCAGTGTTGACATGATGCAATCCAACTTCTTCTTGCAGAACTTTCTCCCTAATAAAGTGATAATGCAACTCCACATGTTTAGTTCTTGCATGAAAAACTGGATTTTCTGCCAGTCGTATTGCTGAAAGGTTGTCGCAATATAAAGGAACAACATATTCAAATAGCTGATGCAAATCTTTTAATAATTGTATGAGCCAAACACACTCCTGAGCTGCCATCGTTGCTGCTCGATACTCGGCCTCTGTGGTCGATAAAGAAACTGTCAGTTGGCGTTTACTACACCACAAAATTGGCCCGCACCCAAGCATAAAAACATACCCTGTAGTTGATCGTCGGGTATCATGATCACCTGCATAGTCGGCATCGTAGAATCCATCTAGCTTGCAGATGTCATTTTTTCCATACAAAACACCATAGCCAATTGTACCCTTTACATATCTCAGAATTCGCCGGACAACTTCCAAATGAAGCTTCTTTGAGCTTGCATATCGACTCACTATCCCAACTGCATGAGAGATGTCGGGTTTGGTCAAAGTTAAATAGATTAAACTTCCTACCAACTGTCGATACATTACTGCATGTCCTAAATATTTTCCTTCATGAGCACACAACTTTACATTCGGCTGCATTGGTGACGAAATCGGCTTGCACATCAGCATTCCAAACTTCCTTAATAGGTCTGTGGAGTACTTTTGATGATGGCGAAAAATCCCCTTTTCAGTTTGATCAACCTGCAGACCGAGAAAGTGCTTGAGTTGGCCGAGTTCTTTCATTTGAAAGCGCAACAACAGGTTCTCATTTTTTTGGAGAATTTCTTCTTCAGCATCTCCTGTGACGATTAAATCGCCTACATACACCAAAACCACAGCTAGCTTCCCTCCAACAACTTTAACAAATAGACTAGAGTCTGCAGATGTCACCGTATACTACTACGAATGAGGAATTCAGCAATCATACCATACCACGCCCTCGGTGCTTGCTTTAATCCATAAAGAGCTTTTCTAAGCCTGCACACATGCTCCGGATAATCTCGACTTTGAAATCCCACCGGTTGATTCATATAAATCTCTTGGTCTAGCTCCCCATGAGAAAAAAATGCGTTCTTCACGTCCATTTGCCATAATTTCCAACCTTTGCTAGCTGCCAATGCAAGTAAAACTCGCACAGTTGTAAGCTTTTCCACTTGACTGAATGTTTCGTCGTAATCCAATCTGTATTGATGAGAAAATCCCCGATATACTAGCCGTGCCTTAAATATCTCAACCGAACCATCTTTTTTCTGCTTTAACTTATAAACCCATTTGAAAGAAATAGACTTCACATCTCTTGGCTTCGACACTAGCTCCCAAGTATGATTGCGTTCTAGTGCATAAATTTCCTCTTCCATGGCCTTAACCCACTCCAGATCGCTAGCTGCTTCCTCAAACGTTTCTGGTTCTCGCACATCAGCATCTTCTATTATAGCTGCATTGGCATACCTGGAATTTGGCATTCGAATTCTGCTCGATCGCCTGAGTGTAACTTGTGGTTCATTTTCTTCACCGAGTTGTTGATGCACACATGTTTGCCAAGGATTATCAATTACATTTTATTTTTCCTATTCAATTTCGGCTTCTTCTACACCCAGCTGAATTTGAGAAGATTGTAAATCATCTTTGAAATCAATAGAGCCTTGTTGTACCTCATTATCCGAGGACCACCATGAAGAAGCTTCTTCGAACACCACATTCCGAGACATATAACACTTTCCAGTTGATGGATCACAACACCTCCACCCTTTTCTTTGGTTGTCATACCAAACAAAAATGCACCTAACAGCTTTTTTATCCATTTTGTTACGTAGATGATCAGGGAGAAATACATAGCAAACACATCCAAACACCCGAAAGTAGCTAACTGTAGGTGTCTTTCCCAATAGTTTCTCAAAAGGTGAGACAAAATATAACCTTTGCTGAGGAAGTCTGTTAATTACGAAGGCTGCAGTCTTTATCGCTTCATCCCAAAACCGTCTCGGAATATTCTTCGCATGAAGCATGCTTCGACACACTTCTGCTAGGTGCCGATTCTTCCGTTCAGCCACACCATTTTTTGTGGTGTGCTTGCACATGTGAACTGTCGATGTATTCGACACTTTCGAAGGAATTCACTGAACTCATCTGAGACATACTCTCCGCCATTGTCCGTGCATAAACAACAAAATTTTTTGCCAACCTCAGCTTCAGCTTCCTCCTTGAAATCTTTAAATTTCTTAAGAGTTTCAGATTTTTCCTTCATAAAATACACCCACACAAACCTCAAAAAATCGTCAATAAAAGTTACCATGTACTTCATCCCACCAACAGAAGCTTGCTTGACAGGTCCAAAAACATCGGAATGAACCAGCTCGAGAGAATCCTTCGCTTTAACTTTCGAATCTTCATATGACAATTGATGCGCTTTTCCATATTGACAGCCAACACAAACTGTGTCGGTCCTCACTTCAAGGTGTGGCAGCCCCTTTAACATTGACTTCTCATTATCACGTCTAGATTAGAGTAGCTAACATGACCCAGCCTCATGTGCCATAAGTATGTTGTTTTATTTCTCCTTGTCTTGTCTACATATGCGGTCTCCACGGACATCACATAGACTGACTTTATTCTTCCCCCCTCCATCATTGGCTCCTCTTTAATCTCAATGTTGTGATAGACCTTCACATCTTGTGGACCAAAAACAACATGATGGCCTGAAGCTGTTAATTGTGAGAATTCTTTTTCATACCTGGGACATGGTAGACATTTCGAAGTGGCACCCAGTAGCACTATGTCGAGGAGGAACTGTTGAATTACCGACATGAGCTATTGGTAGCTTCGTGTTGCTTGTTGTCACGATGACACGACTTCCTTTGTACTCTGACACGTCCCGGAACTTCTCTTTATCACCCGTCATATGGTTCGAGCAGCCCGAGTCCACAATCCAATCAGCCTCATAGTTGATTCGACTGGATGTGGCTGTGGTAAAAGCGAGCTCCTTTTGTGCTGCTGCTTGCTCTTTTTCTTCTACAGCTAGCAAAGCCTCAGCATCCCACTCCTCTTCTCTTTTGGAAGTAGCAACATTACTCTAAACCGTCCTCTTCTTCGACCAACAATCTTTCGCTATGTGACCTTTCTTGCCACAATTGTAGCACTTCCCTTCGAACTTTTTATTGTTGCCAAAATTCTTCGAACCTTCTCCTGCACGACCAATCCCTTTGCCTTGTTGACTTTTCTCATTATCATCCTTCCATCCCGATCCAGAGGCACCTTGCTGTTTGGAATTCCACTTGCCCTTATTGGCAAAAAAAAGCTTGTTCTTCACTCTTCAAAGAAACTCTACCCATCTTCTTGGCCAACGCTTCTTGACCAGTCAACAGATTCTCAAATTCTACAAGTGATGGTTGGTTTGGCTACCCCTGTACTGCAGCAACGAAACCTTTAAATTCTGGTTTCAAGCTGTGGATGATGATTCTCTTCGTCCTGGTTTCCCCGATTGGAACTTCAGGATCCAACTCCGAAATCTCTCGGCAAAGCGATTTCACCTTGTGGAAGTATTGGGCGATTGTCAAGTCGCCTTGCGATACCGACAACAACTCGTTTTCAAGAAGTTGAAGCCTCGTGTCATTCTTCTTTGAGAATAATTTGGCGAAGATATCCCAAGCATCTTTCAAAGATTTTGCATCTCGAATATGCTCTAGCACATCTTCTTCAACTATTGTCTTCAAAGCGAACATGGCCTTGCCCGCTTTGATCTTCCACTTCCGTAGCATACCGTTCGCGTCCTCTGCTTCTGGTGGTGTAACTTCACTGCTATTTACCACATCCCACAAATCTTGTCCTTGCATATAGGACATCATACAAGTGGACCATGAGTTGTAGTTTTGATTGTTCAGCTTTTTGACTCCGCCGACAACCTGAAGATCAGTCATCTTGTGTCTTCGAGATTAAGGGGAAACCTGGCTTTGATACCAGATTGTAGAACAGAAAGGAAAAAAGAATAACTTGCTGGGAGTCAAAAAAGTTAATTATCTACTAGAAACTAAATGCCTTTAAAAGGCTTACATCTGCAGCAACTAACAAACTAAAAACCAGGAAGACCCACTACTCCTATAACATCAATGTGACCAACACTTTGCAACAACTATCCTAAAAATAGATCACATGACACATGTAGTAACCACTTAAAAGATAACTACCAACTAGTGTTAAGGATAAGCCAACGATAATTAAACAATTGGATAAACAACAAACTAAGAAAACTAAATCCTGCTACTGGTGTTGCACTTTTAACATTTTTTACCTTAATAATATTATCATATAAGCAACCCATTACTGGTTTATCTTATGAATCCACCAACCTTAACACACGAACAAGAGGCTCACTGATTTTAACAACAGTCGAGAAAGTCTTCCAGAATTCTATATCCATTACTATTTTACAAAAATTCCTTCTATTATCTTGTCTATAGTATGAAGACTCGACTAAGTTAAGACATGTAACTAACTCTTGCAAGTGATGCTTATGAGACAAAATGCTCTGTAATGCAATACAATTTGTTGCAAACGGGTAGCAGAAGGGTGAATTATTTAAGTCCAGCCAGTTCTTTTACTCAAGAAAGATAATACATATATATATGATTGTAAATGTACTTTGTTACCTGCGATGCTTGCTTCACGACATCTTTAATATGACCTACATCTCCAAAATTATTTAATATCAAATTGATGTAGTGTGCCGCAAATGGTGACCAATACATATTAGGCATGCTTCTTGTAATAATTTTCCAACATGTGCATAATTGCTAGCATTATTTGTCACCATTTGCACAATAGTTGTTCATGCACAATTTCAACAATTTCTTTAAGTAAGCTGAAAAAGAATTCTCCCGTCTTCACCATGCCAGAAGCATCAACTGATTTTAAGAAAAAAGTTCCCTTTATACAGTCAACTAAAAATTTAATTAAACTTCAGTTACTTCTATCTTTCCAACCATCTTCGATAATAGTGCAACTTGTATCTGTCCAAAATCTTCGGAAACTTTCAACGAATAATTACATTTCTTTAAGCTAGTTTTTTATAAATAGAGATATTTTATAAAAGGATCATAAGTTTAGAGTGTAATTAGGGTTTGGATCGTAGAATATACACTTGATATATTAGGGTCGTAAACTACCTTTAACCGTCGAATTTTTAACTAAGGTACCCTTTTCAAATAATTCAATGACGTTCAATCCTAACCCTAGTTATAAACTTAACCCGGTTTAACTGACCAGAACCGATTTATAACTGATCCATTTTTTTTCTATTTGATTATTTAAACTACTATGTATATATACCGGTGGACGTGGACGATATCAAATTGGGAAAGAGATGTGAAGCTGTGAACCGTTAACTGTTCTAAGTCTATTGATGAATCTGCCATTCGATGATAATTGTTAAGAGTTTTGAATTTATCATTACTACCTAACTACACTCTCTCGACCTTATTCATCTTGTGAACTCAACAAATTAAGATATGTATTTAATTTGAAATCTAGGGTTTTTGAAATTGGGTATTTTTGTTTAAAATTGTAGTATATTAATCATGTTGCGTTTACTGAATGATTGGCTTGAAATTTATTTGGATTTTTTTAGTTATCTGATATGTTCACTAGGTGTACATACTTTGAATCAAATAATATATTTTTTGGTGAATTGCAGGTATTCACATACACCATGCTCCACATATTTGAAGAGTACCAATTACCATGACTAGTACTGGTGGAGGATCAAGTAGTACTGGAGATTGTGCAAGAGGAAGTGACGAAATCAAAGAGCTTGCAGCATCTTTCGTCACTGATTGTTGGGATATTATCTTTTTTATGGGAAAATTGGAAATATATCCCGAATTTGAATTAACAATTAAAAGATATGTCTCATAACGCTAGAAATTAAAGGATATGTCCCAGACGTCCATTTTATCCGTTAAATGGACGTGTGTGGCTTATTTTCGGACAGTTATTCCCTTATCATTTTGATTGAATTTGTCTCCAACATTTCTCCAACACATGAAATATGAAATAGAATAGGAAAAATATATAATACTAGTTAACGGATAAAAATACCATGTCTCCAACATTTCTCCAACATTCTCGGACAAGGGTATAACTGTCCATTTAATGGATAAAATGGACGCCTAGGACATATCCCTTAATTTCTAACGTTATGGAAAAGATCCCCATCTGATAATTAAAATCCGGGATATATTCCCAATTAACCATTTTTTTATACCTCAATCTATTGGTGTTGGTTCTCTTGACAAGAGCTTGAAGCCGTCTTTTATTGCCGGTGAATTTGATTGAATCCCATATTTAGATTTAGGATTAGTGATTAAAAATTATGATCTGCTGGTGTGATTGAAGGTTCACGAATCTGTAAATCTGTATTGCGTAACTCTGTTTTGGACTCGAAAATCTTTTGATGTCCCAATTCTCACACGAGTGAACAGTGTGGCATCGTGCGACCATTGGGTAACATAACTGACAAGGTAACTTTCTTTAGACGGAGGTGAGTTTCACCTTACTCTAAAAATCAAGTACGGTTCATTTAACGGTCACCAGATAGCCAAACAACCTATTGCATCAAGTGCATATTTCACAACTCAGACCCTAATTAGACTCAAAATATATGACCCTTTTATAAAATATCTCTAATAAATAAATATAAATACTATCATACGAAGGGGCCTTGTATCTGGGACCAATTGCATCTACTACATCTAATATCAACTGAAAATAATATGAATCAATCGCATTAAATGGGATGCAAGCATCATACATCCAAGTGGCAACATGCAAATCCACACAATCTTCTCGACGATATCCTTTTTATGCATATTGTACCCCTAAGGAGTCAAGGTAAAAATTAAAGTGCAATTTCTGTGAAAAGAAAATATTTTCGGGAATTTCGTGTTTCAAAGTGCATTTGGCACAACAAAGAGGTACAAAGCTATTCTTTATATATGTATGCATGTGCCGCCTTAGGTAAGAAAATCTAGCAACATTTACAGTAGAAGATATAAAATAGAAAAGTTAACGAAAAACCGACTGACATTACTTGAATAAGTCGAAAAAAGGTGTTGGCACAAGTTAGTTTGCTTAAGTTTTTAAACTTTAATCACTAGTTTAATTATCATAATTTCTTAAAATTTAAAGTCTTTAATCGTGTAGGTACGAGATACCTTTGTATTATTTTTAAAATCTTAGTTCTAAGTTTGAAAAATAAAATTATATAAAAAATTTTCTGACCATTTTTTTTAAAACCTGGCTGTAACGGACGTGAAAACCGAAAAAACGGTCTAAGAATTATATTAAAATATTATTTAGAAGAAAAAAATGTATAAATTAATTTTAGAAAAGCGGTTATAACCAAAATTTGAAAAACGGGTCATATGTCGGATCACGAAATAGGCCGTGATCGTTATAACGCGTTTTGACGGGTGTGACCACGTTTCGGGCAAAAATTGCGTTATGCAGGGGAAAAAAACGTTTCTTTGACTTTTTTTTTTTAAATAAAGGGTGTGATAACGATTATTTAGGAAAAAAATTATGATCTGAAATTCCTGTCTAACAATTATCACATGCGTGAAAACGGCTATAACGGGTCTAAATAACAGTATTACTACGTTTTTTTGATTTTATTTGTTTATTCATTTATTTTGATTTTTTTAATAGTAATTTTTAATCTTCTATTTTAGAAATTAAAAAATTGGATAAAAATATTTTAATATTTTTTTTTCCTAAAACACGGGGATAACTTGCCTGAAAACGGAAAAAACGGCCTAAAAAGCTTATGCTAAATTGTTATTTAGAACAAAAAACAAAAAAAATAGTTGTAGAAAAACGGTCATCACATACGTGAAAACGGTTATAACGGGCCTAAAAAACGTCGTTTTTTCTTATTTATCGGTGTATTTAGACACGGGTATCGGTGAGCCTCATAACCACGGTACATATGCGTAACCGTTTTAACGGTCGTTTTTTCCGAAAAAACAGTCATTTTTCAAATCTTGGTTATAACATACGTAAAAAACTATTATAACAGATCTAAATAATACGGATGTTGATGGCTTTTTTCCCTATCTATCATTGTTATTTAAATACGGATGTTGATGGCTTTTACGGACATGCTATATAGACGTGTTCGTTTTAACGCCGGTTCCAAAGTTTGATCATGATTCACGAATATTTGAAGAAGAAAAGAGTGATTTTTGGGGCCCACTTGGGTGATGGAAGAAGTCTGATGACTCTGATCTGATAGGATGGTGCCTGGTGATATGATTCCCATCCCTTTCCTTTTGCTATAATTGTATTGTTTCGTATTGGATGGGGATGCGACGGATGTAAGGAAGCTCTTCGAGATATGTTCAATGACAATAACTTGTATCGAGAATGCTTTTGTTTCTAGTAAAAAGATTGTAGTAAAAAGTAGAAACATGTATTGCCCGCACCGTGAACAAACAAAGATACTTTAGATTCTGTTTTATTCGAGAACAACCGTGTACGTTTCCCTTTATCTTAGCCATTCGATTGTCAGTTGATGGAGATCCACTACTAGATTCTGCATAAGATGGGTACGTAGTTCTTGGAAATATTTTCTAAGTGATAAGTGACGGTTGTGTTTGTTCTTGCATGCATGCGCTGCTGCTGTGGCATAGCTTAACTTTTTTCTAATTTTTCATTTACTCATTCGGTAGTATTTTCAAGGAGAGCTGGAGAGGGCTGCAGGTAGGTAGATATGTAAACTAGTATGTACTGTATAATGTATTGCTTTTGTTAGGGTCAAGGTAACTTTTGAACTACACATAGCTTCACAACAATCACAGCTCAGCTGAGATATCGATAATAATTCATGAATGTGGTCCTTTCGTGAGTCTTCTCTCTGTATATCTCCGGATCATCGCGGTCACGGGTCCTTCATGGGTAACATACAGTGAAATAATGGGCATAGTAGAAGGAATTAATGAGAATAGACAAGAAATCCTGGTTTAAATTTTGTTTTGACATAAAGATGTCAAACACGCACCAATAAAGTAATAATTATATCGAGAGATGATACAGCACCACTACTCCAGCTGTATATAGATAGCGTCACACAATTCAAACTAGCTAGTTACCATTTGCCCACGCATTTGGCATCCTTTTTTCTATCCAAAATGCACCAGCTGTATTTTACCCCCAGTCTATAATTTAAATGTCAAGTTTAACGTATTTTTTACCCGCCTATATTTGGGCTTCCAATGGCTCTAATCAATTTTGCTTCTAACTAGAGAATAGGATAAACGAGAATAGGATAACTATTATAAAATATTAAACTATCATCTACTTATTAATTATCCATAATATTTAAATTAAAATATATCTTCATTTCACTATATTCCAAATCAAACAAAATCTAAATAAATAAAAAAAACTTTCTATTTCTATCTTACTTTCCAAATTCTAAAAACTTTAACCCTAACTTTCCAAAAACAAAATCCGATCATCCGGAGTTTACTACAAGGTAAATCGTTATAAACCCTTTCTTATAATAACATTTGTGATGGATTCATGCGTAGAAATTTTCATTTTCGTGAATTTCAAGAATCGTTCGATATGGATCCATCATATGAAGAACATGCAGCAGAATCGTTGGATACGATGGATCCATATCGAATGATTGTCGTTTCATATTCCTCGTACAAAGTTATCATTGTCAGAATCATTGGATACGACATATCATATCCAAACGATTCAACCTTTTCAAAAAAAAAATTACTTTCTATACTGGAGTTGTTGGATAAGACACCCATTATCCACCGTTCCTAGTCTTTTATTTTTACTTTTTACTTTTCCTATATTGGAATCTTTGGATAAGACACCTGCTTATCCACCAATTCCATTGCTTTCATGCTTTTTCCACTACCTGATGAGAATCGCTGGTTACTACAGACCATATCTAACTATTATGAATATGATTTTTTTTGTGTTTTATCAGTAATAGGAATCGTTATTTAGACACGCTACCTAATTAACGATTCCTATCTGGTGTTTTTCTGATAGCTTTTACAATTCAAATCGGTGGATAAAGATGGTTTTATCCAATGATTTCGTTTTGTTCATTTTATACATAATTTTTTGCTGGTGGTTGAACTAGAGATGATTGATTGCTTGAACTACTTGTAGTTGTGTGATATTGTATTTTTTTGTTGATTATTGATTGATTGAACTAGAGATTATTGATTGATTTTTTTGTTGTTCAATTTTTTTATTTGTATAACCATTATGGACGGTCGCAAAAAAGGTTATGGTCCAACCAGACAGTGTGACATTGATCAGAGGCCACAAGGAAAAAAGTTGCCTGCGACCTCTGCTGCCCCATCCAGACCAAATTGGATGAAGTGTAATACCCCGATTCGGCAGGTAGGGTTCGCCGAATAGAATATAGGTAATGGTTTGTCCTTTCCTAACACCGAGGCCTTTTCATCACAACTGGCTCAGAGTTGGCAAAAAGCTCTGCAGTTAAGCGTGCTCGGGCGGGAGTAATCCAGGGATGAGTGACCTCCCGGGAAGCTGCTGCCCGGATGACCGCAGCGGTGCGCGTAGAAAACCCCACACTGCCGGATGACCGCAGTGGCTAAGTGGGGACAGTATCGTGGAAGGTCGGGTCATTACATGAAGTCCTGGAACTCCAGCGTCAGCTGGCAATGGAGGAGTTTGAGGAGGTGATTGAAGTGGCATCCAAATTAAGAGAAGATATTTCTAATTGGAGAGCCCATGATGCAATCCTTTAAGAGGATGCTATTGTACATGCTGCTGCCGCTCCTCCTGCGTCTGATACCTAATCAATGTTTTTAATACTTGTTGGCTAAACTAAACTAAGTCTTGTTGCGTTAACTAGTTTATGTTTTTTTATTCAGATACTTATTTTTATTTTGTTTATGGATGGATGGATGAACTTATGATTTAATATATTATATGAATAGTTTTAAGTTCGTTATTCCTTGTTACATTAAATGATTGGTGGTAAAAAATATCAAATTTTTATAATTATGATCCAAAATCGGTGGATAATGCACATACGTGTCCACCAATTCCAGCTGACCCTCTTGTGAAAATTGCAGGGTTTTGCAATAGATTCAGAATCGGTGGACAAAACACTTATGTATCCACCGATTCTGACTGACTACCTGGTAAATGTAAATCAGAATCGGTCGATATGTATGTGTCGTATCCATCGATTCTGAGTAACTCATTTTTAAGTTTTCCTACAATTGCTTTTGTTTAAAAAAGTTCCAACAAATATTCAAAGTAACCAAAACGAAAATCCATTCCATTCATTAAGAGTGGTTGTTCAATATATGAAAGCTACAAACCATACATCTGATAGTTCATTTGTTAACGAAATCCAAATACTTAATTCAACACGATTGTACCCTTGATTTGTTCCGTCTCCACCAATTCATCTCAAAGTTTCATGCTGGGCATGTTGTAATTGATTGTCTTGTAAGTGCAATCTATCAACAAAACTTGATAGAAGCATTGAGCTAATTGGATCATTTTCGGGTACGCCAAGAAAGTACGAGTTACTTTGTCATCCACTACATGCCTCTTCATTGTGTAGTTATGTTTCCCGGTTAACCACTGGGATTGATCCATAACCGTTCTACCATCTCATTTCGTCCTTCTGATGCTTGCTCTTGCCGCGTAGATTTGCCTCAAAATGGAAAAGTTTTTAAGATCATCCTCCTTGATCTTCCTAATGATATTACTTGGTGTAGTTGCCTTCATCGACTTTACCATTGCTTTTTGATGTGGTTTTAACCCACAAACGACAGAGTGTCCAATAAGAGATTCTGGATCATCATGATTGTGACAACCATTCATCACTCTGCATAGCTTATATACACCATCGCGTTTGTGCACTATTATCTTAAACGGGCCCCCATGCTTCTTTGATTTATTAATCTAGACACTCTGCTTCACTTACGGTTTGTCCTTTGCCCAGTGACTTTCAATCTTGCAACAAACCAATTATTTGCACCGTCTCTCTTTTCCCATATCAAATCAGTGTAGTAGTGGTCAGAAGTATCAGGTCCCATCTGAGACACTGGTTCAGGTTGATCGTCGCCGAGTGCTTGAACAATCTACAATACATATCGAAAAAATTAGGATAACAGAATCGGTGGACATGGAACAATCGTGTCAAACGATTCCAAAGAATCGACCTTTAGGTCCTCCCATATCGAACGATTCTGCCTTTTTACATTTTTGAAAAAAATCCCCAAAGGCTGGAACCAGCACACTGAACTGACTTGTGTGCCGATTCTAGCATTCAGCAAAGAGGAGTTTTCTGGAATTTTTTCAATTGGAATCGGCGCATAGAGCAACACTGATGTGTCGGAAAACCGACTTTGTTTTACCGCAAGCACAAAGTGTCGAAAGATATAGACAAGAGAAAATACGGTTAAAATAATAAAGATATTTTTTGGATTTTTAAAATAAAAAATTAAATTAATGAGAGAATTAAAACTGTTTAACGAAGATTGAAATCAATAAGAGAAAAAGGTTAAGGTTTCGGGAATCCGTTGTAGATTAGGGTTTTTTGCGTTCATCACAAAGGGTATCGATTTTACTCGTGCAAAATAGCAAATCTAGCTACTAATACACGGAAGATACTTCGTTTAAGAATCGAAGAAAAGAATTTTCAAAAGGAATTGTTTGTTCTCAACCTAAAGTAGAATTTCGAAGTACTAAGTATACGTGGCATAAATAGTCAATGAATATTCATAAAAGGATTATCGCGAAAGGTTCAACGAGTTCTTCTACTAATCAAACAATGAACTATACATGGCATAGAACATGAAAAATCATCGAGAAAGATAAAACATTGAAAGAGAAACAAAACATTAACATTAAGATTTAATAGTTGAAAACCCTAGTTTTGAAACACAAGAAAATCTATCTCTACAATTTCATCCTTTCATCCTAACAAAGAAATTTAGCTAGATATGGTTTTCTTAAAAGCCATTAAAAATTGATTGAGAAAATATTCTATCTGTGAGAAGTTGTCCCCTTTATATAGGCTTTGGTAACCTCCTCTTGATCCTTATCCAACTAGGAAACCTAATCTCATTAAACTTTTTCACCTCCTTTTGATCCTTATTCAATTAAGAGACTTAACCTCCTCAAAAACCAACAAAAACCTTAATTTTCACGTCAAAGGCGAGTCCAAAACACTTCCTTTATTTCTCTTCCCGCGCAGGCCCAATAAGGCCCAACAGATACCAAATCCAAGTTGGTTTCACGGTTTTTGCTCATAACTTCTTCATACGAACTCAGAATGACCTCATTCTTTTTACGTCGGCTTTGCCTTTCAATTATATATAAGATGGAGGGTAAAAATCTTGGAATAAAGTGAGTTACACTGGGTATTTATCAATTCTTCCTTGTAGAGCTCAATTTTACTTCTTTCGGAGATGTAACCTAATAAAACACATAAACTACAAAAGTAATAATAATACACAGTAATTCACAAAAAATATAGAAAATAAGTATAAGGATATGATACTTAAAAAATACAAATTATGCACTTATCAAACACCTATTTACCGATTTTATTATTGGAAATTTTGGAAAAATCTCCAAGGGATGAAATCGGTCGATAAATGAGTCCATAAGCGCCGATTATTTGACCAACCAATCCCGCCAAAATGTATACCAGAATCGGTCGTTGTTCATGACCACATCCATCGATTTCGGTGCATATTTTCCAGAAGATATAAAATCGTTGGATACAATGTCATCATATCCAACGATTCCGTGTACTATGTAGCCTAGAAATAAGCTCAAAATCTTACAAAAAATCCACTTTTGGAATTATAAGGTTCAAAAACATGTTTGGAGACCCTAAAAACGTATGCTTGACGACTGGAAACATTAAGCCTTCATTTTCGCGGTTAGATTCTTCATTTGCTTGAGTAAATTCATCAAATATGCCTTGGTTCACATGTTCTTGTTCATCTAACAAATAATCCGAATTGGTAATATCAAACTCACTTTCATAATCTGATTAGTGATACCTAGGCACACCCACTTCTTCATCACCACTAGAATTCTCATCGTCACTATAAATTTTCATCTTTACTACCAAATCACAAAACCCTAGTTTTCCACAACTTTTTCTTCTTCTTCTTCTACAAACTTTGAAAAAAAATCTCTACTCTAATTCTTACAATCTAACACTAACTATAATCCAATTTTAATCACTAACTTTTAACTAGCATTTTAATTAATTAACACTAATCAAGCATATTAGTTAATAACATAAATTGTTAAATAAGGGGTTTTTGATTTTTTTCTCATAATGACCCTATTTTAACTTTTAGTGGTAGGGACAAAATAATCCTTGTAGGCCCAAATATAGCCAGGTTGGCCTTGGCCATATTAGAAAATAGTAAAGGGACCTTTATAATAGGTCACTAGACTCATCGCACCATATCTTTAACCTTGGTAAAGTTGAGTTATGTAAAATTTCTAGACACTAATATTCTCGTATATATATATATACTCCAAAAAAAAATACGAGAACAAGAAGAAAAATATTTTTTGGTAATTAAAAAAAAAGAAGAAGAAGAATGACTTTTTATTTATGAATTTAGATAATTTGACTGTGGGATTGCAAATCCCGCTTGAGGTCAACTTTCCTTTATTTTTATGTTCATTTTTCTAAAAAAGATTTTAATTTCTTCTTATACTTGTCGTATTTTTGGCTATATTATTTTCCAAGAACAAGGTTATGTATTAAAAGAAGAAAACCAATAGTGATTACAAAGTTTAATGCCGAACAAAAAATTTCCAACTTAAAAATACACGATTGTTTGTGGGGAAAACGAATTGAGGGCTAATTTAGGAAAAGTAGGGTGAGCAGGTGATAATTCATAAATTTTTAAACATTTGTACTGTTGAAGTACTTTGTTTAGATTCGAGAGATCAATCTGTACAATCATGGCCTAAACCAAGCAATGTCCGTTCTAGTCTTTCTTCAGTCACAAAATGAGAAGGAGAAGGGTTGGTCTTAGGGAGGGAAACAAGAGAAGGTTGATATCATAGTATCAGACTTTGTAGGATGAAATGGATGTGAATAACTATGAAAATTCTCTCAATAAGAAAGTTGAGTGATCAAATTAGACTTGTCTAAGAGTTCGACTTAGAGTTCTTGTTCAGTTCAGACTTGTTTAGTTGTAAACTTGTTTTGTTCAATAGATTGGGAATTTATTTATATCATAACTATTGTAACCACTCGACCTCTTTTCTGGAAGAACCTATCGATGGTTGAGTAATGGAGAAGTGGAGAAAGTGGAGAAGGTGCTGACAACTGCTCTTCACTTCAATTGAGGTTGAATGAGCGGTTGCTCAACATACCACTCCTCTACTAAACCGCTGATCGAACTTTCCAGAGTTTCTCTTTAGTGGGTGCACTACTGCACCACATGCCGTAGACCACCAGACCAAAACCATAACGAATATCTCCCCATTTGTGACATTTGATGTCGCGTGTAATATTGTAGTATTAAACACTACTTATGTTAAGTCATTTATGACCTGCTCAATGGGTCCCTTGACTAATTACTTGTCTTACTTGACTAGATGATGGGTCTAGCAGAATAAAATAAATTTATCTTGCTTAACTAGTTGATGAGTCTAGAAGAATAGAATAAGATAAATATGTCTTGCTCGACTAGCTGAAGAGTCTAGCGGGCTATAACAAAATAAATACAAGTATATGCTGCTGAGCATGAAAAATTGTATGTGAGGCCTCATACGAAGATATATGTGAGAGAGGCCTGGCATAGATTAGGATTTTGAAGCTTGTTAAAACCCTAATTTTCCAAGTCAAGATATCCATGCGAAGGAAGAGGGAAGAGTGCCAAATCGAGATATTCACGTGAAGGAAGAGGGAAGAGCGCCAAACTTTTTTCCAGAAGCAAGAGTCTCACGTTTTGTCAAGAAGCAAGACGCTCATATTTTACTCTTTGTATTCAGCCTCACATGTTGAGGGTGAAAGAGTAAACTGTCAATTTTTGACAAAAAGCAAGTCGCGTGAATTTGGCTTCTGAATGAAGGCATACGATTTTTTCCTCAAGAGTAGTCGCACAAGCTTAGCTTCTTAGCTAAGGCGCGCACGTTGGAAGCAAGAGAGGTAGAGATGTCTCATTCTTCAAAAATCAGGGTTTGAAAGTGTTTGGCCAGAAGGCAAGAAGCTCACATTTTACTCTTGTGCTCAGCCTCACATGTTGAGGGAAAAATAGTAAAAATACCAAATCCTTGGAAAAAAGCATGATGTCCATGCTTTGGTGCAAGCCTTGCCTGAGAAGCAAGATGCACAAGCAAAGGTAAGGTGCATTTGAAAAAATAGGGTTAGCCTCCCTTTTCAAAATTAGGGTTTGAAAGTACTTTTTGACACGCTTATAAGTGTTGCGAATATGTTTTCCAAATTAGGTTTGAAAAAACTAATTAGGATTTGGAAGTGCTTTTGACACATTTATAAGTGTTGCGAACTTATTTTCAAGCGTTTCGTAAACCCTTAATTGAATCTTTCTTTTTGCATAATTTTAAAGTTCAGTATTTCTCAGACACGAGTTTTGAGAGGTAATTTACTATTTTATCCTTGTCAAAAACCTACCATCTACATTAAGTCCTCTGCTTAGTGAAAAACGAGTAATGTTGTGTGGTAAACACTAGACGGTGGCCTGTCATACGAAAATAAAATACTCTTATAGTTCAATGATTAGATATTACCATAGGGGTAGCAGTCATCTTGAACTTTAGAATAAACAAGAAGGCCCCCTTGGATAGACAAGTAAAGGCTCATGGCAAAACAAGACTTGGAATTGGTCGGAGGTCTTGGGATATTAATTGGTTGTAGAGAGTGTTAAGGTAATGCTATCGTCGGAACACTAAGATAAGTGTTGAGGCAATGATGCCTCAGAACACTGAGATGTTGAGGCAGTAGTACCGTCATAACACTAAGAAGAGTGTTGAAGCATTGGTTCCATTAGAACACTAAGAGGACTGTTGAGGCAATAGTGACGTCATAACACTAAGAGGAGTGTTAAGGCAGTGGTGCCGTCAGAACACTGAGATGAGTAGAATCCGAGCATTGATACATATACACAACAAGTTCAAGGAATTCGACTATGGAGATTATGCGACTTGATACAAGTTCAATATTGCTCAACATGAGCCTTAATGAATATAGAATAATAGTAGGTCCATGTAACTCAGCTGAGAGTTGGGCATGAATGAGTTCAATATTGCATTATTGATAAATAGAGTTCAAGTATTGAAGGTCTATATAGATATTGTGATTACAGTAATGGGTCAATATTACTCGATATGAGTCTTAATATTGATGTGTATATATGGAACGTGTTCAATGGATTCGGTTGTAGAATTTTCACCTGGAACAAGTTCGAGTTTACTATATACTAGTGGGCAATCCATCTAAGAGATTCGTTTGAGTTGCTTTATACTAGTAAACCATCTATCTAGGATCTTAGTTATTCAAGAACAAGGCCAAGGAAGAGAATAACAGAAGAGTATATTCTGAATATTTTGTATTGTCCGAGAATATCTGAGAGGAGGCGCATCAATCACCCATGTAATTCTGAGGACAAGGTCGCCCTATACTAGTGGGCGATCCATCTAAGAGCTGGGGTATCCATTTAGGAATAATAAAATATTCTGGATGTATATTCTTTATAGTCAGAGAACATATGGAAAGGAATTATAACCAATACCAGGGTACTCTGAGGACAATAACGTCTTATACTAGTGGGAATCCATATAGGAGTTGTACAATCAATGTAGATTCAATATATATATTATATGTATAAAAAAAGACAGGGATGAATGCCTGCCTTGAAATTATGTGCAGAATTCTGAAGTTCGATGTTTCTGAAACCCTGGTCAGAAACATATTCTTTTACGATTTTAGAGTAAAATAAAAAAATAACAAGACTTAGTTGTTAGATACTACCGGAAATGTAGCAGTTGGCTTGAGCTTCGAATAAGCAAGCTTGAAGGTCATCTTGGATGGACAAGTAGAGACCCATAGTTGAAAGCCCGAAGTAGGACTTGGAGTTGATCGAACAAGTATATATTGGACAAAAAAGTATTGGCTTAGTAGGCAGGACGGATAAGCATAGCTTAATGAGGTAAACAAGCATGACTTGGTAGCAGGAAAGACAAGTATGCTTAGATGGATGAGTTGGTGAGGACAAGCTGGAGCAGAGACCTGATGGACAAGCCTTGAATGAAGCTAGGGCAGAAAGTTGGTTTGGATGTTGGATGGCCATGCAAACAGTCTTGTATGGAAAAGCAAGGGGGCCTAATGGTTTGAACGGACGAGCAAGGAGGTACAATTGAACGGATAAGTAAGGAGGCACAGTTGGACAAGCAAGAAGCCTTAGATGGACAAGAGAGAGTCCATGGCTGGACGAACAAACATGGGAGAGACCAACATGGACGGACAAGTAAAAGATCGTGTATGGATGGACGAACAAGTGAATAATCCTTCTTCCTCTCGATATTTGGTAAGTCCGTTTAAGGTAAAGGGGAACAATCACTTCCCTTGTTCATTACCGCTCAACACATGCATGTCCTGTTTTTCTCATTTCCTTAACATTCTCATTACTCGTTCAACCTTTAGGAGTAACCATCATTAGTTGATAGTAAGTTAAGTAATTCTTGCTTCATTTTTTTTTTTGCGTGAGTACATCACTTCACAGATGAAGTTTGCTTTCTTCTCAACCTTTTTTTTCTCTTATTTGCACTAACAATGTCTCTAAACCCTAGTTTTTGCAGGCTTGTTCATTCACTTCATTCGCACAAAGACGTCTTCTCTACCATTAGTTGCTGTAGACAGGTAAGCTAGGGTTTTCTCGACCGAGCCCTTTTTTTTATACATTGTAGATGATGAGTTTTTGAAAAGGTCTAGAATTGTAAAATTACCCTCTGCTAATCAACAAAACATATATATGTGCGTAGTTATGCGCATATGCTTAATATAGAATACCATGTCTCTACTTATATCCCACAAGAGAATTAAGAGTACAGATTCTCTTAAACATTCTAAACTGGCCTTGTAGCCTCCTCAATACTCATAATATTCATGCCATATCGAACTAGTCTCAAGTCGTATAAATTCTATGGCTGAATTCCTTGAACTTTCCTCGAATGCGCATTGATGTTCTAGCAGCATCCATAACACTCGAGAATAACTAATGCTTAAAACCTGAAATACATTCTAGATTAATTCTTCATTCGCAATGAATGCTCCTCAAATTGCTCTTCCGAGCATAAATATGCTACTTTAACACTTTGCTTAAATATAAGCCATAAATAATACGCCACTCTTCTCAGTTGCACCTAAAACAATGGGCAATGCCTTAAAAGAAACATTGAACCTCTGAGCTAGGCTAACCCTAGTCTTTTCTCATATAGCGCCAAGATAGCACCAACTATTTGGCTTATCACCGCATTGGCACCATTTATCCACACTAGCACTAAAGCGGTAACTTTCCTGGCGCTAAACCCTAGCACCTGAGAAGCGCCCATTAATCTAAAATGGTTTTAGCTAGCACATCTTGATCTTAGCACTAAAAGTGCTAACCCTAACCTAGCGCCAATATGTCTCGTCCAAGTACCTTGGCTAACCCATCCCTGAGTACCGACCTCATTTGGCTGAAGCGTCCTTTAGTAATAGCACGCCAGCGCTGATGCGACCCTTATCCTCAGCGTGTAAGGACAATATGTCAAATCCTCCCTTGGCTCCTATGCGTCGTTCCTAGATCCAGCGCCCTTGGCTCCTATGCGTCGCTACCAGCTCCAGCGCCCTTGGCTCCTATCGCTACCATGCCCTAGCGCTTCCCATTGTGACCTAGCGCATCCCTAGCTTCTCTAGCGTCTCCAAGTCCTATGAGCCTCTAGTTTCTCCTATGCTTTCCTAGATAGCCTCAGCATACTAGCTCCTCAGCGTCTCTAACCATGCCTAGCGCGTCCCTGAATAACGGCCATGGCTAATGCCCCCTGGGCTTAGCATAGCCATACTTAGTGATTTATCCACAAGTACATTAACGCTAAAACCTTAGTGCTAACTATACTATTAAAGTGCTAATTTACTTCAAACCTCATTGATTTTAGCTTCCTAGCCCTAGTATAATTGATATTTACCAAGAGTTGTGCATATTGGTCTTACTCCTGAGTTGTTAGCACATTAGCCTTCTATATTAAAAGAGCTAGCATATTCTTATTTACCATAAGTAGATAATACTAACTTTGCTATCTACTTCCCTTAGAAATACGCTTTTCTTCTCAATATAGGTCCAACATTAAATCTTACATGAATTCCAATAGTTCTCCCTGCTTAAGAGACCCTCTACCACATTTGGCCTCAAATGCTTCTCAGACTTATGATAAGTCACTTCTAAGCTAATATTTAGCCATTAAATATGCCATGTTACTTTCAAGTACATGACCATTAAACTTCCCAGACTCGACACTAATCAGTCTGATTATCAATCCAGTGAGTCGTACAACTTGCCTCACTGACTTAGCAAGTCATTTGACTTGACTTTACTTAATCAAAACCATAATGGCTTATGAATCCACTATTTCCACGAGATATCAATACAACATGGAGGGATTCTCATTGGGGTATTTCGGCAATCGTGGGTGGTGATACTACCTCCAAGAAGAAGAAGGTAACAAGAAGTGGGCAGTTATAGAGTAGTTAAGAGGATGAGGAGTAGGGATCAAACAGGTCTTTCCTACTTTCCGGGCACCACCCCACTAGAATCTCCATAATCATCACTTCTCCACCTCTCCCTAACTTCCACGACTTACAAAAAATCAGTGTGTCTCCTTTGAACTTTAAATAGATGATTCTCATCTATTCGAAATAAGAAAAATAGACAAGACAGTTAGTCAGGAGAAACTAAACATACATAATTACCGATTTCTCTCAGAGGATGCTTTCTCCTTTACACACTACCTATCACACTGATATTCAACCTTTTTTGATTCCCTCTCCTAAGACCTACCCAAATCCTTTCCATTTTTGTAATCAAAGCAGGATGTGAACAACCATTTATTGGTTTAAACTCGTCCTGTTCGAGCTTGATCTCTCGAACCTATTTGAAAGTACCATTTTGCAGTATATTTGTTTTCATACTAAAATAATTGGGGACCACAGCGAGAGATCAACCTTTTGATTAAAAAAGCCAATTTTTAGTTATTCAGGATGGTGGATCTTAGGTCTGGAGCGGTTACAACTCCTATAATCGGTTCTGGTAGTACTAGTGGTGGTGATTCTGAAAACACCCTTGTTTCTAATGATCCTCCTCGTATTAATACTACTACTCTGCCTCCTCTTAGGGACAAGACCGCTGAAGACACCGAGAATACTCAAACTCCTTTCAACAAAGACGATCTAATGAAGAGGCAAGAAGTCCTAGATAGAACTCAGGTGGACATGGCCACTACTCAGAAGGAAGTACTTGCTTTCCTCAAGACCCTAAAGGAGCGACTCTCTCCGGAACAACGTCATTGCATGACGGAGCGAACCATAACCAACCTCACAGCAACCACTGACGTCAGAACGTCAAAGACTCAAAGGAATGATGAAATTCATATCATTCCTAATCGCCCATCACAGAGGTACCAACAACCCGATTTTGTTACCCGTGAAGATATGAAGAGACTCCTACGAAACCATGGAAAGAATGACTCATCCTCGGTCCATCAACACCAACTTCCATACCCGCCTGAAATTCAAAGGATCCCTCTGTCAGGAGGTTACTCACCTCCGATTTTCTCATTGCATGACGGTTGAAAACACCAGGAACACCCAAACACCGCTCAACATTTTTAATATGATGAAAGGACAAAAAGTTCCTTCTAGAAAACAAAAAGACATAACTACTACTTAAGGGTGGTACTCACTCGCCCCTAGACTCTAACGGAACAATTCTTTCTAGAATAGATCTGTCACCAGTTGCAGCAAATCAAGCCTACCAATGTCAACAGTACCAGAATCAATATTCAAGATGATGACGAGATCTGCATTAAAAGAGGACAATCAAGGATCCAATGATCCAACCTTGTCATCCATGAAGACCTGGGAAGAATTTTACAAGGAAAAAAGGGAACGGTCTCACTTCATCAACACCAACCTTTTACCCTCTCGCCATCTGAAAGATCATTTCACCAGGGGATGTATCTCTCACTATTCTCCCTTTATAATGGGGGTGAAAATGTTCAGATATGAAACATATTATTCCATACAAACGATGAATATCCTAGGGACTACATATGCCGATTGAAGGTCCAAAAGTCATAGAGATACCTATTGGAGCAGCCGTCTGGTCCGTAAGCACTACAACATCCGATCATCCATGAGGTCTGATAGGAGCATTATTTACACTATTTGGACACTCTAATTCATTGATTTCTTGTTAGTTTTCATATCATTATGCTTTTATTTTGTTTGTTTATGATTTTCTTAAGAGTTTTGAAGTGTATTCAACCAAAGAAGAAGAAAAGAGTTTATTACGGCACATAATGAACAAGGAAGTTAAGTTCTTCCAATGGAGAAGGGCCAAAGACCAAATTCAACTCATTCAAATCCAGGAGTTCTTAATATCATTTTGAAGAGAACGAGAATACGAAGTCAACGCAAAAAGAATGAGGTCCTTTGGAGTCCGTATGAGGAAGTTATGAGCAAAACAACTGACAGAAAATAATGAAACACTCAGCATCACAATCGGGAGATAACAAGGGAAAATTACCTACCGATTATAGGCAGTTTCGGGTACAGAAAAACTTATTTTTGAGATCCAAATTGGTAGTTAACACGGAAATCGAGTCTTCCGATTATGACTCGACGGGAGCCACTTCTAAGACACGTTTTTGACTTCCAAATCAAGGTATCATGGTCCCATTAGGACTCTAACACATATATACGAAGAAGACTATATAAACAGACTTCCATCACCCTAGGGAGGGATCTTTCATAATTTTTTGACACTTGAAAACACAATGAGAACAAGAATCTAGGGCTTGGAGTTGGGATAAAAGATCACGATTTCTAGGGTTTGCTTTACTTGTTTTCTTTATTATTTTATTATTTTCCATGGATTTTGAGAAATCCATGATGAACTAAACCTTTCTTATTGGTTAGATATGTAGTCCTAAGTTGGAAAACATGTTTATTAATTGAAGTATTCATTCTTATATGTTCATAATCTCTTCAATATCGCTTATGTTCTACCGTTTATAACACCTTGTATGCTGGATTTGTTTGTTTAAGTCATGAATTAGATGAGCATGCATTGACATCTATAGCTAAACTAGGATTGAGATCCTGAATTGTCGAAAGATCCTTGTTACAAGTAGTATAACATAGTTGTTAATGACGGGATGTTACCATGCAATTATGTGTAGAAGCGTGACCTAGGTTAAATCTGTATGGCTCTTGCGCCGGATTGCTTAGAATAACCTTAACTCACAAAGACCATTGCTTTCATTGGTTAAACTTGAGTGGCTCTTGCGCCAAGTTATTCGTTGAAAAGGATTCAAAGAGTGGCTCTTGCGCCTTTGATGATAATAGGAGTTTTACCGGAGTAAGCCTGCGATAGGATGCTTTAGGGTTATTGATATTGAGAGTGCATGAATTTTGAGTATGATTTAGTTGATAACATGTTGGAAGATGGAAGATGGAAGATGAACTCTCTAACCAGTATTCTTTATCTCTGATATTTGTTTTAGTCTATTTTTTTAGTATAATTTAGTTAATATCATAACCAAAACCCCCTGTTTACATAAGTAATCGAAAGTAATTAACAATCAACTGCCTCTCTGCGGGAACGAACTTGTTCTTATTACTATAATCTAATCTATATTAGTGAAGTAAGAACTTGAATTAACTTTGCTTGGCTGACAACCGACAAAATTTTGGCGCCGCTGCCGGGGAGGCATAGCGGATTGTTATTTGTTTTTTTTTTATTTGTTATTTGTTTTTTATTTTTTTTATTTTTTTTGTTTTTTTTATTTTCTAACCTAGTTTTGAGAATCTTGTTTCAGGTACTTGTATTCCATGTACGGTGCACAAGATCAAGCTTATAATGGTAATCAATTTGGTTTTTAATCTCAACCCTACGACAATTTCCAACCATGCGGGGAGTATAATCACAACCAATCCTTTGGTTATGACCAATATTCCAGTACCCTTTTAATTATTCTCATACATGCCAACCTCCTTATAGTAGGTATGTAAGTGAACAATTACAAGGAGGGGAGGATAATTATGCTTGTGATGGTTTATCTAAATCTAATATTGATCGTAATTATTATCATTCACCTATTCAACGGGAGGAGACAAGGTTTATAAACTCTACCACAAGTAATGGTGTAAGACTACCAAGTTTGAGAGAACTTGATAGAAGGTTTGAGCAATTGATAGATGAAGGGGCATCATGTGTAGAAATTCTAGAAGCTAAAAGAGATTTGAGAAAGAAATGTGAGAGACGTTATTCTACGGGATACAATGATGATTTTGAAACTTCTGAAAATCCTTACACCAGTAATGAAAGGGAAGAGTCGTGTGCAAGAGATTCTATTGTAGTTAATGGTAAAAAGCGTGTGAATATCAGAAAACTTACTCAGAAACTATACAAGTTGGAAGATGACGGAGCCCCGGAAGAGTTTCTCGAAGAAATTAGTAGGACCATTTGTATGGAGTTTAAACGACGTTCTGATAAAGATTGGGAAACCGATGAAGATTCTGATTACAGTGAGTCTGAAAATGGAAAGGAGTATGTTGAGAATGAAACCGATTTGAACAACAGTGTGGAAGACCCAATTGAACTTCCCGAGGATGATATTGATAATGTTGATGCCGAGATTCTTGTTGAGGCAGAAACTAATGAAGAACGATTAGGAAGTTTGATGGACCACAATACACAAGAGGTAAGTAATTCATTAGAAATTTTTGAGAAAGATAAGGATCCCGTAATACAAGAGAGTTTAGAAGGTTTGACTATTGATCCTTTTCCTTTACCTCATTTTTGCTTAAATGTATGTGCTTCAGAAGTATTGTTGAGTGACTTTGCTTCTAAATATCCGTTGTTGGAAATATTTGATTCACATACTATGCAGGTTAGCAAAGAGGAGTCTATAGAAGTTCCCGAATTCTACGTTCTTTATCCACTTCCGAGTGTAGAAAAGACTAAGTGTGGGGGAATCTTCTATCGAGTGATAACTTCTCTATTATTTTTCTTGTACTAATGTTTGTGTGAAGTTAATATTTGCAATGCAGATTGTTCTATGGGTGGATCCTCAAATTTTCAGATTGTTGGTCTATGGGAGACCAGACAGTCATTCTAACGACGTTAAACCAAGCGCTAAATGGGAGGCAACCCATTGGTTTTATATTTATATCTTTCTATTTTGATTTTTTTTCATATCATGTTAGGGATTTACCATCTTGATTTTACATTGGAGGAATCAATTTACATTGAGGAAAATATAAAGTTTAAGTGTGTGGGAGTAATTAAACATATATAATTTTTAGTATTTGCTTTTGTAGGTAGAATTTTAAAACTTTTGTACATATTTGCATGAAAACCTTCAACTTTTAGATATTTTAGATTCACTTAGTATACTTCTAGCTACGTTTACATACGGAGTTCTAACCAAAATAAATGAACTTAGAAGTATTAGAGAACTATATTCGGAGTGCTTAGTTGTTGAGAGGCTAGGGCTGACAAAAATGGACTTAAACTGCCGTTAGAGAGTTTAGTATTAGAGTTACTGATCATTCAATACCCATGAGTGAGGCACCAAACCTTCATTTGTCCGTTTAGAGTGTTTAATCTGTGCAAATTCCGGGTAGAATGATGAGCTTCCTAACCTCGCACCAATTTCAGCACTAATTTTTGATCTCTTGAGTGTTATTTCTATCAATCATGAGGGTGCCATCAGAATTGCTAACTTTATCTTGTAGTCTTGTTTGCAGTTGGCACCATTCTCTCGACAATAACAGGTCCATAAAAACATATCATCATCAACAAGCGGAACATCAAAAAATTGAAAGAAAGTTGAAGACAGTCAAGGTTTACAAGCAACCGTTTAAGAAAGAAAAAAATTCATATTCAAGTAAAGAAACTATACAATGAGCAGAATTTTATATAAATGTTGAAGACTTATGTACAAGAGCGAAAAATAAATAAATCAAAAGATGTGAGTTAGTGAAGTTCATGATATCAAGGCAATACAAGTTGTGAAGAATCAAGTGGTAAAATCTTTATCCCACGGCTGTAGTAGTTTCATCATTTTATTTATTTTTCAGGTTATATTCATTCTTATAAAAAAAAAGAAAAAAAAAGAAAAATAAATGTTTATCATTACTTTAGTGTATATTGTTTTTTATATTCAATCGATAAGGCCGTGGGGAAGAAGAAATACATAAAGAAGTTTCAAACAACAAGAAATTGAGGAAAAGAGTTATACATAGTCAAGGTTCTATGAAGTTCAAAAGTTCATCATCAACAGTTGAAGACCGAAGACCTTTCTATTGGATACTGTGAGAGTGGTGTTGAGTGCCGATCGGGTGAGAAGGTAAGTAAGCATTCCCATCCTCGCTTAGTGGTTGATTTCCTTTATTAGAGGTCACTAGAAAAACAAAAAAGGGTTCTTTTTCATCCCACGTTCTATGGGATAACATCTTCATATGATTCAGAAGGTTACCTTTCCTTCCCACCATTCAACGTGTGCATGATTTCTATCTTCACTCCTGCCTGCATATTTGTGAGAACCATAAAGTGCGTGTTTTGAGTTTTCAATTTCATAAAACCCTATTAGTGAGGTAGAAACATTCAGTCGCTCTCGAACTTGGTTTCTTTCATATGGTGGTTTTCTCATAACTCAAGAGTTAAGCATGAGAATAATGTTCTTTATACTTCTAACTTCTTATTGTTAG
Source organism: Papaver californicum (assembly GCA_023531435.1). NCBI lineage: Eukaryota > Viridiplantae > Streptophyta > Magnoliopsida > Ranunculales > Papaveraceae > Papaver > Papaver californicum. The sequence continues at coordinate 1,119,122 of JAJJMC010022800.1, forward strand.
TGTGCAGAAACTTTATATCTCCGTAGCTCTTTAGATGCAGGTGCTCTTGAATGTTTTGAAGTTGGAAATTAGTCTATTTGATATTTGTTTTAGTCTATTTGTTTTAGTATAATTTAGTTATAATCATAACCAAAACCCCCCTGTTTACATAAGTAATCGAAAGTAATTAACAATCAACTGCCTCTTTGTGGGAACGAACTTGTTCTTATTACTATACTCTAATATATATTAGTGAAGTAAGAACTTGAATTAATTTTGCTTGGCTGACAACCGACCAAGGTCTTGTCATAACGAAAGGTCAAGAGAGAGGCCTCTTCTCAGCAAGCGCCACGAATCAAACGCTCACCATCAGCCTCATCCCCAGCTTCAGCCTCAGCAAAAAGATAAGTTCTGCTCCACGTCCCAGAAAAAACTCTATAACAACAACAACACAATCCAAAGTCAGCTATCACATTCTTAAATTTTCCTTTTCACGTGGAAACCCTTTTACTCTGGTACGAGTCCTTTCACTCTGGTAGCAGTCCATTTTTTTCTGGTACGAGTCCCTTCACTCAGGTACCAGTCCATTTCATTCTGGTATGAGTTCCTTCACTCAGGTACTAGTCCCTTTCACTCTGGTACGAGTCCCTTCTCTGTGGTACCAATCCCTTCCACTCAGGTACCAGTCTCTTTACTCCGGTACCAGTTCCTTCAGTAAGGTGCTACCTTCTTCACGCTCCCGTTCAACTCACATATGATGATAAATCTATGCATACCAAGATAAAAACTCTCAGCTTTATCTACAACTTCTTCCCATTTCGAGGACGATTCATATTTCACTCTGACGGAGATGGATCGTTACAAATCAGCATAAACCGACAGAGTGAGTACCCCGGGAGGGTACTACTAAAGAGGAATCAACAATAATACCTTCATTAGGATACTCAACTAGCACATCCCCTGCTACACTACCATTCTGCACATCAACGTCAGTAGGAGCATCATCCTCAACAAATACGCAAAGGGGAGCTCGCAAATAGTTTTCAGTATGAGGAGGTACACTATCAACATCAAAATCAACATTAACTCATGTTCTTTCTCTACCAAGCCAAGGTCTCTTATTTTGATCATTCCCACTAAAAGTAGAGAGGTTACAGGCATATTAGGTCAGAACATCTCAAACATGAAATTCTTCAGTATGAACCACAAAACCTACTTTATTCACAAACAACACATACATTCATTTAGAGTGATATTTGAGGTATTTCATGAGCCCAACTTATTACAAGATGTTTCACAAGAACCGCGCACTACCTCTCGGAAACTTTAAAGTTGAGAAAAATTAGTGATGAATCTGGGAATTGTTCTTATATCAAAAGTTTCTTATTGGTATCTACTAAAACTTTTTAAAATGGTGCAATAATCATACAAGCAAACTAAGAGTTATGGGAAAAACGTCTAGCGGAGTCGAGTCTGAAAACTGTCAGGATTTTCCTCGATATTTCCTCAATTATACTTTTCTGTCGTTTTGACGCCCAAAACAAGCTGAAAACCTGCATTTCTTCACTTAATGATATAGGAATTGTTTTCTAATAAGGATAGAGGGGTCAATCATCGAAAAAGGAGGTCATATGAGGATTCTAAAGTGTTTTTCCCAAGTACTATACTTCTGAAATTTTCTAGTGACGGGAATTTATGAAACTCTATGTGAATTTGAGTACGACTATGCTTATATTAGAATTTTAAAGTGATCACATGTTCTATAGTGATAATAAGGAGTAGAAACTTACTAGATATGGGTCCAAACCAACGGAGGAGTCCGGCGTTACTTCATTACTTACTTCTCCATCGACATCAGCAGATTCAGATTCTTCACAAAGTTCTTCAATGTGGGACGTTTCGTCCAGCTCATCATCCTCCAGTTTTTCCTCATCCTCTATATCCACGGTATCTCCCAAAGCCTCATAAGAATCAACATTGGAGAATTATTTGTAGTCATTTTCTTATAGACTGGGGACTGTCAAAAGTGACAGAAGTAGTATCCACTCAAGCGCGCATCACACGCACCCGCTGAAAGAAATGAACCAATGAGTCAAGTCATGCTTTGAGTCAAGGAGATTAAATAAGAGTGGATTTTCATCTTAACAACCTGGACGACAATGATGGGTTCAACTTCAATTAAGATTCTTACCCCAATCCCAACATTTCAACGAAAGCAAAGGACGACTCCAACTTTCATGATTTCCCATGTCCTCTTAAATTCTTGGAAGCATGGACCTGTGACGACACCAAAAATTATCTGCTTCAAGGTAGTGGATCCAAGTGAGTGACACTTGGGGACTAACGACTCCTTCACTTTTGAAAGTTTAACACAATAATATCCTTCAACTAGAAGGTCTGATCAGCAACGATACTAGCAACAAGACCTCTTTACATCAGTACTCACACGACTAGGAAGCCTTTGCCTCTTACCTGATCCCATCCAGAAAGATCAAAACTTCAAAGACACAGTCACCTTAGATTCAGATTTCTCCTCTCAACTTCTCGAATATTGGTTTACAAGTTGCCAGTCAGAAATCCAGTAATATGCTCACCATGGAGAAAATCGCAGCCCTAGTCTCATGGTGCCTGTTATGTCACATGGTACCTTTCCTGTCTCCTAGTAGCTGTCCTGCTCCCTGGCACCAGCTCGGTCCCCCTCCTCTATTCCTTGATGTTCATGTCAGTACCTTTTCAGTTTACAAATTCAGAAATCGACAACAATTAGTGAAGAACGGGTCAAAACATCCTTCACGAGAAGTGTTCGTCTGTGTCTCTAGTATGACATACCAGAAGGGCACCTCAATCGGAGATCTTAGCTAGGAGATATGGATCTTACACTAAAGTCTATATATCTGAAAATTCACACGAGATTACTAATCACAGATGTTTACGCATGGTTGGATGACCTAGCCGACTCCGAATCGAGTGATTTTGTTTGCATATTATAGCTTGGCCTCTTGTCTTCAAAAGTTGGGGTCAAACGTCAAAATCCAACATCATATGAAACTTCAACATCTTCGGAAGCGAACCGTGTGCGAACTAGGGTTTCCAAACAGGATCCAGAAGATCAACTTTATAGAGAACTTGTCTGCCCGCAGATGATAGACACATTTTTGTGTCTAAATTGTGCTCAATTCTCTATATTACTAGTGCTCCATTTTGTACTTATTATGAGTTTTTATGTCTTTGTAGGTATTTTTGGGAAATAAATATTTGTGGGAAAATCCTCTTAAAAAATTGATAAAGGCACCAAGAAAATTACTAAAAGCACCCGAAAGAATTGATTAAGGCACCCCACCATTGGATAGGGGCACCTCTTTTCCTTTTCAAATTCTGGAATTGGTGAGAAGATTAGTTCTACGCGTGAAGTGTATCTGAGTTGTGTTTGAGTGAGTATTTTGGGATTTAAAAGAGACGTCAATTATATCTGTATAAAGAAATAACCAAAACAGGTCTACACAAGTCTTTCAAGTTGTGAAAACAGGTTAGAAAATACGAGTTGTACCGGAAAAAGGAGATATCCCTGATTTTGGTTAAACACGAGATTGGATCTGTTTTAGGAAGATATTTTGGGTCCTTATCGTTTAAGGAAGTCTTTTAGGGTTTATAAATCCTATAAATAACGAAGACAAACAAGAAAAAATCATCTGGGAGTCAGAAGAAAATTTCAGAAATTTTTATTTCTGTTTGCTGGTGAAGAAGAAAAAGGAGTACAGACCACAAAAGAAAACAGTCGCAGTTTGCTTACCTTTTATCTCTTCTTTTACTGCGCCCAGAAGCAGTCTTTTATTCTCTGTTTTAATTTCCCTCTTCAGCAACACAAAAAACAGTCTCAGCAACACTAATATCCGTAGCTGTTTTCTATGTTACCTCTGTTTTTCTCTTCTTTTAAGCACTTTGAGCTATGAACATGTATTTTGAGAGTGTTTGACATGGGGAGCTAGACCCTATTGCTGAGGAGACGGAAGAAGCCATTTTTCCAATAATAAAGTGGTATTATTTTTCTCTTATTATTTTTTTGCAATTCTTTTATGATTATTTGCTTTGAATTAAATTCAAAATAATGATTTTTATTAATTACTTGTGTTTTGATGGGTCATGCTTAGTTTAGAGCTATTGATGTCTCATACTTTTGATTTACAACTATTATTTTGAAAATCTAACTTTGGCAATATTTAGTATCCATTAAATATATGAGTTGCAAGATAATTTTTAATGCTGAATCACTTGAAAAGTTGGTTAATTGTGGAATCCTTAGAGCAACTGCAGTGGGCGAGGGTACCAAAGAGTAAAGATCAAACTTACTCTTTCCTCGCCCAAATCCATCCCCAACGGACGAGTATATTTGGTTTTCACGCGACTATAGCTATAGTCCCAGATTAAATTTCCTCGCGACTAAAAGTATAGTCGCACGCTCTACTGAAAGAACGTTCATCCAAAACGCTACCTTAAGAAAGCGTTACGAAACACGGACGTTTTGTTACAAAAGCGTTTGAGGAGACGCTATGTCACAGAAGCGTTTGATGTACGCTCGACTATAAGGGCGCCTGTATGCCAAACGCTCGGCTAAAGTAACGTCCCACAGGACGTCCATTTAGTGGGACGTTCGAGTTTGAACGTCCCCTTGGGAAGGCGTGTATGAATGTATAGTAAACGTTCTACCTTGTGAACATGCAGCAATGTTTCTAAAGAAACTAATACAGAAACGTTCTAACTTGTGAACGTGCAGCAATGTTTCTAAAGAAACTACTATGTACATACGCTCACTATACGCTCACTATGCATGATATGTGACCTTGTGAACCTGTTCAGACGTTAGTTGAGGCAGATTAGTCCACTACCTGCCTCAACACATAGTAAAGATAATCTGCCTCAACACAAAGGTAGTGGACTAATCTGCCTCAACATTAGTTACATGTGCAGACATTAGTTACATGTACAGAAGCGTTTATGTGAAGAAACATGTTCATTTGTTCTTTAAGACGTTCTGCCTTGTGAACGTAAGATGTAAAGATACATGGTTAGACTTTAAGCATAGACTCTTCTCTACATGAGCGTCTATGCACTTACGTCCTCCTAGTAGAGCGTAAAATTCGTATGCGCCCACCCAATACAACGTTCATTTAATAGACGCTGGTTCCAGATAACGTTAAACATACGTCCACCCACTTGAGCGTAACAAAATGTAAACGTTCATATACAGCGGCGTCATATGAAACGCTCCCATGAATGGGCGTCTAACAAGATACGTCTTTTTAGAGCAACGTCCGTGTCGACTAACGTTCTTCTACAACAGCGTTTTCAAACAGACGCTCTTTTCACTGTACGTGCGATCATATTTACTCGCGAAACCATTGTGGAAAAAATAAAAAATGACCAAATTTTTTTAGTCTTTACTCTTTGGTATACTCGCCTTATTGCAGTTGCCCTTAGTCTCATTTCTTTCCATAATATTAAATCAATTATACTTTAATCTTATTTATTTTTAGTTTTAAAAATTAGGTTTAAAAATCAAATCTTCACAAGTCTGAGTATCAAATCTTTTACCACAATTTCTAAAACACATCATCGGACTTTGATCTTCTCAGACATACCATCATGTCAAGGGGCACTGCATCTCCCAAGAAGAACTTGTCAACCTTTCTACGACAAGGGCACTGGAGTCCACCACCAACCTCACTTGCAATTCTAATCTACCATCAGATTCTTCTGCCGGTTTCTAATATTTCCAACTTTGTTGCTACTAGCTACATTTCAATGTATCCTCTCCGGGTGTCCTGTCTCTCATCTACTGCCGCTTTGCTAACGCTATCACTAGCACTTAACTGCTGCATACTCAAAATTTAAGCAAGCACCGGAACAACCTACTTGCTTATAAGGAAGTTTAAATCTAAGACTTAACCATACATCAAAGATATTGCTTGTAGAACGTGGGCATCTACTAATCACAACCAAGATTCACACTCAGGGGCACTTATACCAAGACCTGGAAGCCATAAGCTAAGTATGTCTTTTTCTACTATTAAAATTTAAATTATGCATTTACAATCATCATAAGCATACTGTCACCATCTAGTGCTTACTGTGCAACATTACTGTTCCTCACTAAGCATGGGACTTAATATAGATGGTGAGTTTTTGACAAGCGCTTGAATTATAAAATTGCCCTCTGCTAAGCAACAAAACATATATATGTGCATACTTATACGCATATGCTTAATATAGAATATTGTGTCTCTACTTAATCTTCTATTTGAGATGAGGCAGACCTGTTTCAGAAAGAAAGAAAAAAAAAGCACTGACCATATCCCATCTTTTTCTCGCGGCAAGATAGCATTCCTGACAAGAACGAGGGCGCCTACTACTCCCATCCAAGGTTCGTGCTAAGGGGTACATATCTCAATCTCGGGTAAGACAGAGCTAACCAAGTTTCTTCCTTGACCAATGCTCCTCCTCATAGACATACTCTCCATGATCCTGTCGGTAACTGATCAACCAACATGACTGGATCATAACCAGCTACGACTCCCTTGGCTCATGAATTAGAAATTCTAGGAAAGAACGTGGGCATCTACTAATCACAACCAAGATTCACACTCAGGGGC
>JAJJMC010022800.1:1125757-1149381 GCA_023531435.1 Papaver californicum
TGTGCATACTTATACGCATATGCTTAATATAGAATATTGTGTCTCTATTTATATTCCGCAAGCGAATTAAGAATAGAAATTCTCTCTAAATATTCTAAACTGGCCTTGTAGCCTCCTTAATACTCATAATATTCATGCCATATCGAACTAGTCTCAATTCGCATAAATTCCACACCTTAATTCCTTGAACTTGCCTCGAATGTGTATCGATGTTCTAGCAACATCCATAACAGTCGGGAATAACTAATGCTTAAACCCTGAAATGCATTCTAGCTTAACGCTTCATTCACAACGAATGCTCCTCAAATTGCTCTTCCGAGCACAAATGAGTTACTTTAGCACTTTACTTAAATATAAACCATAAATAATGCGGCACTCCTATAAGATGCGCCTAAAAAAATGAGCAACACCTTAAAAGACGCATTGAACCTCTGATATGGGCTAACCCTTTCCTTTTCTCATATTAGTGATAAGTGCATAATTTATATATTTTAAGTATCATTTCCTTATACTTATTTGCTAGATTTTGTGTGAATTACTGTGTATTATTATTACTTTGTAGTTTATGTCTTTTGTTAGGTTGCATCTCTGAAAGAAGTGGAATTGATGTCTACAAGGGAAGAAATTACCAAAGACTCAGTGAACTTAGTCTATTCCAAGATTTCTAACGACGAAAGAACGAAGTCACTACGACTTCGTATGTGAAAGTTATATGCAAGAGAAGAACTAAGGGGCAAATTGGTTATTTTAGGGAAATTGCTATTGGACACCCATCATATGCTAAGGGGTATTGAATTTCAAATACTGTTAATGGCAGCGGCCAATCTACTCAGGGCTACCCATTTTCAAATAGTTATAAGGGCACCAGGAACCTGGATTGGGGCCACCTTCTTTCTCTCCCAAATTTAAAACACAAAATTAGGGGATGTATGTGCCGGTGGTGATGATCATGATGGCTAGGGGTTTGATCATTATAATGGTTGATTAATGGGTTAGTGATGGTTCGGTGATGATTGGGCTGTGTCAGCAATAGTGAGTCGGTGATGGAGTTTATGGTTGTAGTTAATCGAGATAGGAATAATGGCAGCTGTGATGAATCGATCATGGGAATGATTAAGCTTGGATGATGCCATTGATGGAAGTGAGAGCTCGACAGTGATAGAGAAGCTCTAGATGCTAGCAGTTGAGGAGATGTTGTGATGGTCGATGCTTTTGTGGCTGTTGAATGATCGAGGAAACATGGAAATCAGATCAGTGACGCTAATGGTGATTAACAGTTGTTGCTGTCATTGTTTGATATTATGGCAGAGAAGAACTCGAGTGAGAAGATAGTTGCAAAGACTACAATGGTTGTAGGATGTGATTTCGAGAGAGCCTGTGATTACTGGTTTGCTTCGATGAAGTTTAGACAAAGCATATGAGTTGTTGGATGATAATTAATGTTGGAACATGGTGATGGTTCGAGAGGGTCGCTCGATGAGCTCGAGCCTGTGATGAATATTATGGCAGAGAGTATGGTTGTGATGGTGCTATGCTGGAGTTGAGAGAATATTCAAGGAAGAGAGTTTGAGTAAGTTACGGTTTTATGATGGCAGTGGAGTTAGAGTTTCATCAAAATAAGGAACTTTTTTCCTTATCAAGATACGAAATAGATTGAACATAGCAGGGGAACAATGATAGTTATCTTTCGAGATTTTTTTCCTCATGCGGAGAAGGTAATGGTGAGATTTGGTGCAATACAGTGCATCGAGTTGAAAATGTACGAAGAAGTGCAAGGAAGATACGTTAACCCCCAAAAATTCCTAGCCAATCAGAAACCGTAGATGCTTACTTATGTTACTCCGAGTTACACCTTATCATGGTCATTTTTTTTCTTCAAAATCCGAAAACACTTCTAAACCGCCCATGTATTCTTATCTGAGGAGTATTCTCACGTGATGAGAATTTGTTTCTTGGATATACATAACATGCTAGCCGGACACAGAAACCATAGAGAAAATACACAGAACAAAAGAGGCAGAAAACTTTTGGACGCCAGCCAGACTCCCTTTGACGGTGAGAAGTTTGGGAGAATCCGTGAACACACGAGAGTCTACAAAGGGTTTTGCTATTTTATTTTATTTTTTTAATTCGATTAGTTTATTAAAGTCTCTTAATCAATTTTAATAGCTTTTAAGAAATCTATGTCTAGCTAAACCTCTTTATTATGGTGAAAGGATGAACTTGTAGAATTTGTTTTGATTGTGTTTCAAAACTAGGGTTTTCAAACTACTAAAACTTAATGTCAATGTTTTGACTCTCTTTTAATGTTTTACTTTCTCAACGATTTCTCATGTTCTATGTCATGCATAGTCCATTTTTTGATTAGTAGAAAAACTCGTTGCCCCTTTCGCGATAATCGTTTTATGATTATTCTTTGACTATTTATGTCATGTATACTTAGTACTTCGAAATTGTACCTTAGGTTGAGAACAAAGAAATCTTTTTGATAATTCTTTTCTATAATTCTCAAAAGAAATATCTTTCGTGTATTAGTATCTAGATTTGCTAATTCGCATGAGTAAAATCGATACCTTTTGTGATGAACGCAAGTAAAACCTAATCTACAACGGATTCCCGAAACCTTAACACTTTTGTATTGTTGATTTCAATATTCGTTAGTTTAATTCTTTATAAAAATCGGAAAAATATCTTTTGAAACATCTTTTGACTCGAAAGTTACTTGAATTAATTAGTATAAATGATACACACTCCTCGTGGGAACAAACCGTATTTGCTACTGTTTACATCTTTCAACACTGTGCGCTTGCAGTAAAACAAAGTCGGTTTTCCGACGCATCAAGTTTTTCCAAGATAGCACCAGCTATTTGGCTTAGTGTTTTTAGGGTAAAAACAAATATACTGCAAAATGGTACTTTCAGGTAGGTTCGAGAGATCAAGATCGAACAGGACGAGCATAAACCAAGAAATGGTTGTTCACGTTCTGCTTCGATTACAAAAATGGAAATAATTTGGGTAAGTATTGGGGGAGGGAAGAAAAGAAGGTTAAGAAATGATCAGTGGATGAATAAGAAAATGGATTCTCTAAGAGGAATCACTAATTCTGTAAGTTTCGTTTCTCCAGACCGAGTGTCTTGTCTGTTATTCTTTCGAATAGATGAGAATCATCTATTTATAATTCAGAGGAGACATACTGATTTCTTGTAAGTCGTGGAAGTTAGGGAGAGGTGGAGAATTTATGATTATGGAGATTGTAGTGCGGTGGTTCCCGGAAAGTAGGGAAAACCTATCTGACTACTCCTCCTCATCCTCTCAACTGCTCTGTAACCGCCCACTACTTGTTACCTTCTTATTCGTGGAGGTGGTACCACCACCCACGATGCCGTAGACCGCTAGACCAATACCCAATTGAGAATCCCCCCATGTGTTGTATTTGATATCTCGTGGAAATAGTGGAGTCATAAGCCACTATGGTTTTGATTAAGTCAAGTAGAGTCAAATGACTTGCGAAGTCAGTGAGACAAGTTGTGCAACTCACTCGATTGATAGTCAGCCTGATTAGTGTCAAGTCCAGGAAGTTTAATGGTCATGTACTTTCTTGAAAGTAACATAGCATATTTGATGGCTAAGTATTAGCTCAGAAGAGACTTATCGTAAGTATGAGAGGCATTTGAGGCCAAATGTTGTAGAGGGCACCTTAAGTAAGGAGACCAATTAAGTTCATATAAGACTCAATGTAGGACCTATATTGTGTAGAAAGGCGTATTTCTGAGAAAGTTAGCTAGCACTAGCTGCTTAACGCAAATAAGAATGTGTTATTTTCTGTAATATAAAAGGCTAATGTGCTAAAGTCTCTGGAATAAGACCAGTATACAAACCCTCTAGTAAATATCAATTGTACTAGGGTTAGGAAGTTAGTACCAAGAAGGTTTGAAGTTAACACTTCAATTGTATAGTTAGCACTAGAGTGCCAGTGTTTAATGCACTTGTGGCTAAGTATGAATGCAATAGGCATGAGGGCATATTGGTTATGGAGAGTTAGAGACGCACTAGGATGCTAGGGGCGTGCTCGAGATAAGGCGTATAAGCCAGGCTAGGGACGTGCTTGAGATAACAGGGACGTATTTGAGTTGCTAGAGACGTGCTTGAGCTAGATAGGGACACATCGGAGCATGGTCACATCAGATAAGCTAAGGGTGCATAGGACACCATGAGACACACCTGGATGTAGTCTAGAGACGCACTAGGAGTCAAGGGCGCCAAGGACGCGGAAGAGCTAGATGACCGTTAAGCCTTGTAGATGCATTGGCCGGAGACGGTTTTGCCTGGCAGGGACACTCTAGCTTGGAGACGCATTGGCCTTGGCAACTGGGACACGCTGGAGACAACTAGAGAGCATCTTATCTAGGTGGTCCGATACTACGGGATACGTCAAGCTATAACTAACCAAGAAAGTTAGCGCTTTGGCGCTAGAACTAGGGTTAACACTTTTAGTGCTAGAATCGAGGTGTTAAGGTAGTAATATGCTAGTTAGGACCTCAATAGGCTAGATAAGATCATTTTAGGCTAGTTAGTACTTCTCAGGTGCTAGGTTTTAGCGCCATGAAAGATAGCGCTTTTAGCGCTAATGTGGCTAATTGGTGGTGCTAAGCCAAATAGCTAGTGATATCTTGGTGCTAACATGAGAAAAGGCTAGGTTTATCCTATCTCACAGATTTAGTGCGTATTTTATTGCATGTTTGATTAGTTTTGGTTTATCCAAGAGGAGTGGCGCATTATTTGTGGCTTATATTTAAGCAAAGTGCTAGAGTAATAATAGTTGGGCTCAAAAGAGCAATTTGAGAAGCATTCGTTGCGAATGAAGCGTTGAGCTATAAAGTATTTTAGGGTTTACACATTTGCTATTCCCGAGTTTAGCGGATGTTGCTAGAACATCAATGCTTATTCGAAGCAAGTTCAAGGAATTCAGCCGTGGAATTTATGTGACTTGAGACTAGTTCGATATGGCATGAATATTATGAGTATTGAGGAGATGAAAGTCCAATTTAGAATGTTTAATTAGAAAGAACCTGCACTCTTTATTCACTTGAGGAATATAAGTAGAGACATAGTATTCTATATTAAGCATATGTGCGTAAATATGCACATATTCTTGTTGCTTAGCAAAGGGAAATTCTATAATTTTAGTCCCTGTCAAAAAATCACACTCTACACTTAGCACCGCATTGGAACCATCTAGCCACATTAGCACTAAAAGTGCTAACTTTCCTGGCGCTAAACCATAGCACCTGAGAAGCGCCCATTAACCTAAAATGGTTTTAGCTAGCACATCTTGGCCTAATGAGGCCTTAGCTAGCGCAACATCACCTTAACACCTAAATCTTAGTACTAAAAGTGCTAACGCTAACCTAGCGCCAAAGGCCCCAATTTCTTTCGTCCAAGTACCTTGGCTAACGCATCCCCGAGTACCGACTTCATTTGGATGAAGCGTCCTTGAGTGATATCCTACCAGGGCTGATGCGACCCTTAGCCTCCGCGTCCAAGGACAATATGTCAAATACGCTTTTCGCTCCTATGTGTCGCTACCAGCTCCAGCTCCCTTGGCTTCTATGCATCGCTACCATCTCCAGCACCCTTGGCTCCTATGCGTCGCTACCATCTCCAGCGTCCTTGGCTCCTATGCATAGCTACCATGCCCTAGCGCATCCCATGGTTGACTTGCACATCCCTAGCTTCTCTAGTGTCTCCAAGGCCTATACGCCTCTAGTTTCTAGCCATGCCTAGCACGTCCCTAAATAACGGCCATGGCTAATGCACCCTTGGCTTAGTATAGCCATACTTAGCGATTTAGCCACAAGTACATTAATGATAAAACCTTAGTGATAACTATACTATTAAAGTGCTAACTTCAAACCTCCTTGATATTAGCTTCCTAGCCCTGGTATAATTGATATTTATTAGAAGTTGTGCATATTGGTGTTAGTACCTAAAAATTGGTTCTAGGAAGAACAATATATTGTAGAAGTACTTTTTTTAGATTCAGAAATCAAAATCGTACATGATAAGCCTAAACCGCGAAAGTAGTCTTTCTCTCTTGCTTTGATTACATGGAGATAAAATAGGTTGATCTTAAGGGAGGGAAGCAAAGAAAGTTGAAGCAAATGAGTGTGATGAATTGTGTGTAGAAGTGATAAACTATTGGATAAATAACAGAGCTTGTGAAAATGGTAAGCATGTTATCTTTTCTGAATAAGATAAATAGCCTATTTATAATAGTTTGGGAACACACGTTTTCTTTGTAAGTACTGGAGCTAGTGAAGATATGAAGAGGTGGAAGTCGTGAGGATAATGGTATAACCATCTTGGAATCTTCGGGAAACCATTACTCCATTAATCCATCAACTGATTCAACCTTACCACTACTTTGTAACTTTATCAACATGGGGTGTTGCCACGCCGCATGTTGTTGTAACCACCAGACCAAAACCCCATGAAGAACCCCCTCATGTAATTGTTTTGATTTCTCGTAGAAGTTAATAGAGTCATGGACGCAGAACTCGAGAGTAAAGTTAGTGGAGTTATGGACTCAAAACTCGTGAGTAATTCGTGAGTTTGCTGTAAGATAATGCTATCAATGAGTTTATGCCAATGCAGTATAACAATAGTCTAGTATTGGTGCTAGTTGGTGATGGCATGAGTGGATGAGGTTGCGCAGTAGAGCATGAGCGTGAAGACGTGTAAAGGTAAGGGAAGAAGAGTGCTAGCGCTGCAGTACAGGCGCTAGCGCTGCTAGTGCTTGTTTGGCACGTGGCATTTTGGCTTTGTTAGCTTTGTTGGCTTTTTCTGGCCTTTTGGCACATGTGTGTTCTACTCATTGGTGTTGGGAGTGTGGCTAGGGCTTTCCAAGGTTTTCCCTTGCTAGTGCCGTGGTTATTGACTTTGCACCACTAGCTTTGGCATTCAATAATGTCGTGGTCATTTTTATGGCCTGTTTAGGGTTTCTGAATTGTATGAGATTAAATGTTAACATTTACGCGTAACTTTTATGTAATGTATACAGAACATTTTCAAGAGATTCAACTGTGGAAGTTTGCAACTTGAGATAATACTTGATGCGACTCCACAATTAGATGGTATGCATATAATTACCGTTTTTTATTCATATATAGTATATCCTCTATTCTGAACATTCGCAATTTTGTATAATCAACATATTCTGATTAATACAAATAATTGACTTGACTTAATCAAAATCATAGTGGCTTATGACTCCACTATTTCCACAAGATATCAAATGCAACATTGGGGGATTCTCATTGGGGTATTGGTCTGTTGGTCTACAACAATCGTGGGTGGTGACACCACCTATACGAACAAGAAGGTAACAAGAAGTAGGCGGTTACAGAGCAATTGAGAGGATAAGGAGTAGTGGTCAGACAGGTCTTCCCTACTTTCCGGCACCACCCCACTATAATCTCCATAATAATCACTTCTACACCTCCCCTAACTTCCATGACTTACGAGAAATCATTGTGTCTCCTTTGAACTATAAATAGATAATTCTCATCTATTTGATATAAGAGTAACAAATAAGACATTTAGTCAGGAGAAACTAAACATACAGAATTAGCGATTAATCTCAGAGAATCCCTTTTCCTTCACACACTACCTATCGCACTGATATTTTTTCAACCTTCTTTGCTTCCCTCTCCTAACACCTACCTAAATCTTTTCCATTTTTTTAATCAAAGCAGGATGTGAACGACCACTTCTTTGTTTAGGATTGTCCTGTTCGAGCTTGATCTCTCGAACCTATTTGAAAGTACCATTTTGAAGTATATTTATTTTCACCCTAAAACATACTGAACAATTATTTACGTAAAATATATATATTTATTTATTTTACGTGAGTAGCATTCACTTGAAAAAGGTGGGAGCAGCTGCTCATGTTCATTCTTTTGTTAGCATCGTCTGCTTTGGGAGAAGGACCTTAATTTAATTTCTTGTCTCTAATTGGCAGTCTGGTATTTTTGAAGCGTAGAAGCAGTGGTTTATCCCTACTCTATATGTTATCAATAGAAGGTGCAAGTTCCCTAGTCGTATGACGGCCTTGGTGTGAAGAGCTTCTGTTGATCATGCCTTGTTATCCTTAATGCTGTTGATGAGTGCTACTAACTTGATTCTGAGGTCACTTTAGTTGAATTTATTTTTCCAATGAGATCAAGTCCCTAATTGTTGAACGACCAGGAGGTGCTTGTCAACAAGACAAAAGGGGACGATACTGATTTGTTTCGCATGTAGGTGACGACCATGGATAGGTGATGCTGCATCTTCTGGAGAAAGTGTATTGGGTTTCAAGATCTGTCATGATTTCATGTTTATATGTACAAGTCTTCAAATAAGTTGAGGAGGTGGATAAAAGTTTGTATGAACTGAAACTTGTTGTGAAGACTCCTCGTCAGAATATTCAGACATGTATAGCTTCCACAAAAAAAGGCCATTGAATCCTCATACATCCTCGGATTGATGCGTTCGACCCCAACTTTCGAAGTTAAAAGACTCATATACAGTAAAAATCAATTTTTGCTAGGTCGGTCAATCATGCGTGAACATTTGTGATAAGTAATCCCGTGTAAAATTTTAGACTATGTAGACTTTAGCGCAAGATCCATATCTCTTAGCATGGGTATCCGATGACGCTCCCTTTCAATATGTTGTAACATAGACATGTATGAAAAAATTTCATGAGGGATGCATTTCCCCATTCCTCACCCATAAGTATGTTTTACAAAGTTAGGGGGGTAAGTATGTAATAGCTCGGGTGTCCAAGAACTTCGAATTCTATGTAGACTAGCTTCATCATGGAGTTGATGTTGTAAGGAGTTGCAAGCAGTAACAAGTAGTTACAGACAAGAGATGGAACATCAGTGAATGTGATATGATGACTTGAGCTATAACTTGTAACAACAAGGTGGAAGACAGAGAAGTTGGTGATGATAACATGGCTGGAGTAATTTTTATTGTTGAGTATTTATCCAGGATGGATATGATTGTGTCTTCTTTTTTATTAGTGATAGATGGAACTTTAACTTCAGGACAATATTTCCTTGTCAGTAGATTAGTCTCTCCAGAGCGTATTAAGCAGCATGAACGCAGTCCCACGTGCATAAATGCGTACTCATGTTATAAATTAAATAAGTTTTACACAAAAGTAACAATTGTTTTGTTGACTAATGAATCTTCTTCCCATTGGACTGATGTTCTTTATATAGCAACTCCTATGATCTTTGTATCATACTATTTAATAGTTGATCTCCATCTTTCAGAAGAAGCAAGAAGGAATAAAGGAAAGTTTACTAGAACATGTAGAAATAGGTAGAGTCTTGATACAAAGTTAGGGTTTTGGTTTTCATGTGGAAACTTTGCTTAAACGCTTTAATTTTTTATTACTATATTTTCTAACTGTAGTAGAAGCAGGGTATCCATTGAGCAAAGGGAAGTAATTGGCGCTGGGCAGAGAA
Source organism: Papaver californicum (assembly GCA_023531435.1). Lineage (NCBI taxonomy): Eukaryota > Viridiplantae > Streptophyta > Magnoliopsida > Ranunculales > Papaveraceae > Papaver > Papaver californicum. The sequence continues at coordinate 1,135,279 of JAJJMC010022800.1, forward strand.
GCTAAGAAGAGTGGTCAACGTTGATATTAGTAGATAAACTGGCGTTAACCCATTGGAGGAGTTAGAAGAGATAGGCGGTCCCATTGCATCTATCTTAATATATTGCTGCTGATGCTCCATTCAAACTTTGCATGAAGAAAGACAGAGTTTGGGTATTTTATTGTACTTTCCACTGGTATCAGTTATCGCTAGAAGTAAAATGAATTTAAGTAATGTCTGAAAAATTCAAGTAGGCAACATCCTCAGCATAAAATAGGTGAAGCAAACATCAAGTGGTAACAACAGCTTATAGCGAGCAGAGAAATTGATCTGAAAGTGTTGCAGGTTGATCATAGGTGATGGATCTTCTAATGTGTTGGGATAAAAATTCTCGTGCCAATGACCAGTCCCCAAGTGTAGATATAACATTATTTGATGAAGTTGTTATGTCTCTGGAAATTAATCATCTCGTATAGAACAAGGGAGATATCAGAGCCTCCCTATATTGTTGGTTATTTCAGAAGAAAGTTTTTCTCTTATAATGAAGAAAATGATGGTTTCAAATCTCCTTCAGAAGGCGATGAAGGTAGTCGTCCCGTTTCAGAAGAAGGAGAGAATAATGGCTCAGGAAGTGATCTCGATGCTCCAAATAATTTAAAACATGGTCAGGTGTGTCTTCATATTGAATGTACTTTATAATTGCTTATAAATATATTTTGAATGAAGTAATGAATGAAAACTTGAAAGAAAATATGAACAATTTCGTGAAATTTCGTTATTAGAAAAATTCAGAAATAATGCCTTTACTGAAAATGCCATAAAAGCCTCATAAGGAGTCCGTTTTCGATGATTTACCCCAACTTTTTCATGCCAAAACCGTTCGTACGATTGATGTGATTTTTTGATATATCATAGAGGATATCCATATGAAGAGTTTTATATATAATTCACCCATAAATTAATTACCAATTTCTCCTAGATCACGACTTTGTACGGGGAAATGTAAAATTGCCTTTGATGAGCTTATTGTGAAAACGTGTTTTTAAGCCTCTGGGCTATTTGCTTGCGCTTTGAGTACTTGATGAAGTATACTTGCATAATTAATCTACTTATATTCTGAAAACTCTTGTTGGATCTTGAATCTTACATTTTTTTTTATCAAATGGTATTTTTACAGGGAGAAAGTAGAGAAGAACGTAGCAGTAGTGTACAGGTAGTGGTTTACCTTTGTTTCCTTTAGTGACCATACCTATAGATTTTGAATTTTGTACTACTTTTTAGTAAGTCATATGTTAAAACAAGCCTCACAAGCTTCTTCATTCGTAGCAGGCTCTCTCCATCAAAGCAGGTGTAGTTGTAGTCGATTGTCCGAATCGGGGAAAGAGTCTTTTGTTTCTGCATCATATCAGTTGTGGTAAGTGGAGTATGTGAATCCCTTACTTATTTAGTATATTTACCATATGGAGGGGTGTTGGTAGCACCGATGTTGATAACAAGAAAAACATTGCCAGGAGTAACAGTGTTAGTACTACCTGAATTGGCTTTGAGAGATAGCTATTGAATCTGACCTAAGATCAACCGCTTCTGAAACTGAGAAAAATTGAAAAATTGAAAAATTGCAACTGAGAGATTAATCTCCACTATAGTAACCAAAATGTTTGTGGGGAAAAACGAATTAAGGGCTAATTTAAGAAAAGTGGGGTAAAAAAGTGATAATTCGTCAATCCTTAAACATTTGTATTGTTGAAGTACTTTGTCTATATTCGAGAGATCAATCTGTACAATCCTGGCCTAAACCAAGCAATGGTCGTTCCAGTCTTTCTTCAGTCACAAAATGTGAAGGAGAAGGGTTGGTCTTAGGGAGGGAAGCAAGAGAAGGTTGAGGTCAGAGTATCAGACTCTGTAGGATGTAATTGATATGAATAACTAAGAAAAATGATCTCAATGAGAAAGTTGAGTGATCGAATTATACTTGTCTCAGAGTACGACTTAGTTTTCTTGTTCAGTTCAGACTTGTTTAGTTGTAAACTTGTTTTGTTCAATAGATTGAGAATTTATTTATATCATAGCTATTGTAACCACTCGACCTATTTTCTGGAAGAAACTGTCGATAATTGAGTAGTGGTGAAGTGGAGAAGGTGCTGAAAACTGCTCTCAACTTCAATTAAGGTTGAATGGACGGTTACTCAACATACCACTACTCTGTTCAACTGTTGATCGAACTTTCCAAAGTTTCTCTTTTAGTGGGTGCATTGCTGCACCACATGTCGTAGACCACTAGACCAAAACCCTAATTGATATCCCCCTATTTGTGACATTTGATGTCGCGTGTAATATTGTAGTATTAAGCACTACTGATGTTAAGTCAATTGAGACCTGCTCAATGGGTCCACTGACTAAAGACTTGTCTTGCTTGACTAGTTGATCAGTCCAGCAAAATAAAATAAAATTTTCTTGCTTGAATAGATGATAAGTCCAGCAGAATAGAATAAGAAAACTATGTCTTGCTCGACTAGCTAATGAATCTAGAAGACTAGAATAATATAAATACAAGTGTATGCTGCTGAGCATGAAAAATTGTATGTGAGGCCTCATACAAAGATATATGTGAGTGAGGCCTAGCATAGCTTAGGATTTTGAAGCTTTTCAAAACCCTAATTTTCCAAGTCAAGATATCCACATGAAGGAGAGGGAAGAGTGCCAAATCAAGATATTCACGTGAAGGAAGAGGGAAGAGCGCCAAACTTTTGTCCAGAAGCAAGAATCTCATATTTTTTCAAGAAGAATGACGCTCACATTTTACTCTCTGTACTCATCCTCACATGTCGAGGGTAAAAGAATAAAATGTCAATTTTTTGACAAGAAGCAACTCGTGTGAGTTTGGCTTCTGGATGAAGGCATACGAGTTTTTCTTCAGAGTAGTCGCACAAGCTTAGCTTCTTATCTAAGGCGCGCACGTTGGAAGCAAGAGAGGTAGAGACGTCTCCCTTTTTAAAAATTAGGTTTTGAAAATGTTTGGCCAGAAGGCAAGAAGCTCACATTTTACTCTTGTGTTCAACCTCACATATTGAAGGCAAAATAGTAAAAATACTAAATTTTTGGAAAGAAGCATGGCGTCCATGCTTGCTCTTTGAGTGAAGGCGTGCAAGCCTTTCCTGAGAAGTAAGACACATAAGAAAAGGTAAGGTGCGTTTGAAAAATCAGGGTTAGCCTCTCTTTTCAAAATTTGGGTTTGAAAGTACTTTTTGACACGCTTATAAATGTTGCGAATCTGTTTTCCAAATTAGGGTTTAAAAGTACTTTTGACACACTTATAAGTGTTGAAAACTTATTTTGAAGCGTTTCAAAAATTCTAAATTGATTTTTCTTTTTTGCATATTTTAAAGTTCAGTATTTCTTAGACCCGAGTCTTGAGAGGTAATTCACTATTTTATCCTTGTCAAAAGCCTACCATCTACAACGATCAATAAGAATATTTTTAAGAATATCTAAATTAGAATACCATAATATAATGGTGGTCTGGATAACAAAATGAAGTCCATTCCTAGTTTTATATCTATCTCCAAGAGAATTATAATTTGTTTCTTTCTAAATTGTATGACTTTTTTTCTCTACCAAAACTTTAATTATATTGTTAATATATAACCCGAATATGAATCGAGATCAGTTATAAGTTTGATTCAGTCAAGAGATTATAGCAGTTCTAGAGAGTTCAAGTGAACAACAATTACAAAGTTTTTTTTACATAACATAACAGTTACCGACTTTGATTCCATGAAAATATCTAACCATTCTATGATGATTCCAGAGATTTAAATGTTTTTGTTTGGATTGAAAGTAGCTCATCCAAACCATAAAACAACTCTACAATCAATAGTGATGTTAGGATCCATAAGTCACACCATTTCTCAAGATTTTTTTACAAAAACAATAACTATGATAACAAAAACATAATTATATTGAACATCTTGGATGGGAATTGATCTAGATCAATCTGAAACTTCGTAGGAGGTGTTCTGTCACTATATATTATCAATGTCTTTGAAATAATTGTTCTTGCTTGTGTCTTTGGAAAAACTCTTGTTACTGGTTTCTTTGGTGAAGCCATTGTAGCTGTTGTTTCAGATCTGTTTGATGTTATTGTTAGTGTTCTAGTCTTGGTCATCTTCAACAAAACATATTGCAACCCCATAATACAATAAACCTATCAGAAAACCCTTTAATTCAAAGCCTAAAAATAACTAAGCTAGGAAAAAATGTGAATGTAGTGTAATACCTATTACATGTAGTAGCAATGACATGTTGAACTACATGTAATTCAATATTCAATATTTGGCATGAAAATAAAACGGATGTAATATAAAGATGGAATTCTAATTTTAAAATCTAACTACAAAAAAAAAGTTATAAATAAATAAAAGAAAGAATATTTGTTAAAAAAGTTAAATTTTGTTTTAAACGCAAGAGGGAGAAAAGCTACTCTAGTCGAAGGGAATTGGATCTTTTTCCTAAGTTCGTTCCTCATGCCTTTCTTTTCAATCAATTGGAAATGAAAATAATAAGAAATAAAAAAGAAAATTTATAAAAAGAAAATAATAATACAATGAAAAAATTCTTTTAAATAATAATAAAAACCAAAAAAGCAAAGAATTAAATAAGAAAATAAAATAATATAAATGAATTCAAAAATAATACAAAAGTTTTTTGTCTTAAAAAACAAGAATATTATAAACATAAAATACTAAAATTAAAATTAAAATTAAAATTAAAATTAAAATTAAAATTAAAATTAAAATTAAAATTAAAATTAAAATTAAAATTAAAATTAAAATTAAAATTGAAATTAAAATTAAAAAAAAAAATTAAAAAAAAAATTAAACTTAAAATTAAACTTAAAATTAAAATTAAAATTAAAATTAAAATTAAAGTTGAATATTTAATAATAAAAAATTATGTTTAAAAGAACCAAATAAAATGTATCTAATTATTTAAATAAATTATGCGGTCAATATTGACCAACGATATAGTGTAACCCTTAGTTGCTATGTCGAATAATTGGATCCATATCAAACACCCAACATTCAAATATTATCCTTAACTACCCTCTTTGACTATAATACACCCTCCAATTACACTGTACCAAACAGACCCTAATAGGATTAGTCAATGAACTACGTTTTAGAGTACTGTGGTTAATAATACTAATTTAATTTTAGATAATATATTTTTAATTATTAAAATTTCTTCTAATCATTGGTTCAAACATTTTAACCGGCTTACGAATTTGGTAATAAATTTTGAACAAATTTGATGGTTGTGGTACATAGTTAGAATTGAAAATCGTTTTAGCTACAATTATTTCGTATCTAGATGACTAGATCCATCGAGCCCCGGGTTTTATTCCATTCTCTAATATAATTGTTCTCCTTTTAGTTTCTTTACTGTTTTATTAAAAGAATTCAATGAGGTGAAAAAGTCGAAGAAGTCGAAGAGACTGATAAAACTAAACTAAACGTTTAATTTAACACCGAATCTCGTATTAACATGAAGAGTAATTGAAGCTTGAATAACTAATTTCTTATTGTTGATTGAAATCTCTAATCTTCTGGCATGGAAACTCAAATCTAAAAGGTATCAATCATTTCGATATGGGTTTTTTACAAAAAAAAGAAAAAAGAAAAAAAAGAAAAACTTTGAACTTCTGGGGATAGTGGCAACCAACACAAGGCATGATCAACATTTTTCACCCCAAAATCGTCCCTCATCATATCCCCGCAATAGGTGTTATAGAAGTGATGATCTAATTCCACACAAATGGGCCCTACTAGCTTCAAGAGAGGGGATCAAGGGCTTAAAATCATCCATCTATTGAGGGATTATGATGGGGATGATTTTAAGGGGCGAGAAGCACTCTGCATTGGATATTATCAATAGTTTGAATTAGATTGATCAGCTTGATCCGACCTCTCTGATCGAGAAATTTGTTTTTAGTCAAAATCCCGATCAACCAGACTATGAATGCAGTAAAGTTATCCGGTACGCTAAAAGGTCCTAGTGACCTTGTTCGTGTTATACTTTTTTTGGTATGATACAGAATATCGGAGTCTTACTGTCGCATGATCAATATGCTAAATTAGTATCCATATGTTCCAGTGGCAGCCATAAGTCATGATGAACCGTTTTTTTCCTAATAAAACGATATAATTAATTTGGATATATTTAGAAGTTTTTTTTGACTTCTAGAAGTTAAAAAGTAAGAAGCTAGTTTAACGATATAAATATAATTTTAGAACGACTTCTAGAAACCAAAAAGTTAGTTTTGTAAAGGAAAACCTTTTTACTTCTGAATTCTGGAATTGACTTTTACTTCTGGAGAAGCATAAAGACTTGTACTTTTGGTATCCAAGCATGCTATAAGCATGTAACATATGCGAATCAACCGCCTACTCAATGCGAAGAAAAAAAGTTACATTAGTTTGGATGATTGAAGTCATAATAACTCAAAATCGCAGGCAGCCAGGCACAAGTTCTAGTAATTGAACTAGAACTATGTTTGTGATGGGCTTTTATCGTTTTTCTCTTGTACTGGGCTTAAGCCAACCTTTCACCGTACAATTCAAATGTTGAAACTACCACAATTTACCGTCAAACCCAAGGTCAGAAAAAGTTAGGCGCGCACCTACATTTACTAAAAAAAATTCAAAGATGCCCATTTTTTCAATTTTTTTTTGTTTTTTCTTAATGCCCAAACTAACCTTCAGTATATATTCTTCTTTTCTCAGTTTTTTTAATTTCTAGAAACAACTAATATCGGCGTGGAGGAGCTAAGAGGGGGTTTTCAACTGAAAATCTCTCTAGAGGTTTGTCTATTAAAAATTTTCATTTTGATCTTGTTTTTTACGTTTTTTTTTTGTTTTCGTTTTCTTTAACTTCGATCATATCTATTTTCCAGTAAGTTTTAGATCTTTGTTTTTGTTGATTTTTGGGATTGTGGAAGCATATTCAGAGATTTTTTAGCTGATCATCTATAGGTAAGGAGCTCTGCGAGCTAAGAGGTGATTTGAGCTTTGGTTTTGTTATGATTTTGATGATTATTTTTCTTTCGATTTTTGCTGATTTTGTTAGTTTTTTTGTTGATTTGATTTTCCAAGAAGCTAGAGTATCAAGTTCATATAAGAATCTGTAGTTTTTTTTTTTTAGTTAGATCATCTTTCTGTAAGTTCAGGTTATACTAATATGGATCATTTTCAAACTTGAGATTCAAATCAGTTAGACCAATGTAGATCTTTCCCCAACTTTAAGAGTTTCGATTTGATTTTCACTCAGATATTAGAATCAATTAAATCGATTTTTTTTATAATTTTGTTTTGAATTTTTTTTATACAATTACCTTGCTTCAGATTCTAATTTTTATAATACAATTTACTAAGCTTCATATTATAGTATTTTTTTTAATAAAGTACTCACAGAAATTGGATATACACATGATACACATGAATGAATATAATGTATATTTTTTTTTCTCTATGATGCTTTCTTTTTTACTTGTTTTTGTGTTACAGGTTAAATGTGTTTTGTTAGTTCACTTGTTGTGGTTCATTATATGAATAGCTTTTTGGCTCATCATGTCGATATCAACACAACCTTGGAGTCCTTGAAGACAATTGTTTGCAAGAAGTGGACTAATTTATTTCCTAAACATACTAGTTTCTCTGCTAACGACTGAACCAAGTTTGTGTGGGTAGATCCTTATGTTCTACTTAGGTGTTCTGCATCTATTTACCATTGTATATGTCATAAGAGTTTTGATTTGATTGTTCAAGTTGGCAGTAATGCTTCCAGTAGTGCTACCAGGTTTTCTAGTAGTTGTTGTATAACTGAACCTGAAGAAGTCGTGGTATGTTTCCTTGAGGATGGGTAGGTTCATATTACCAAAACTCTTAGATCTAATGGGTGTCTTATAATACTTGGTGAAGTTGGTAAAGATTTTTTTTGAGGTGTAGAAGAAGTACGGGTTGCAATGAAGAAACATAAGGTTAAGTTTGGATATCATCTTGTTGCTACAAAGAATGAACCTAGTAGGTCCTCTGCCAAGTGTACAAAAGACTGTTTCCTTTGGCGATTTAGGATTCTGTAATTGATGATGAAAACACGATGCTCAAGGTTAAAAATTATGTTGATTGTCATGGTTGTGGGATGGGATATAAAATACGCAACCACAAATTCAACAACCTTGTTGGGTCTAGTTTGAACACTGGCGATATCAAAAGTGATCCAAGTTTCAAACCTTCAAATTTCAAAGAGAAAAAATATATTTAAAGTTCAATATGATATAATGTGAAGTATTGAAATGACGAGAGTACCAAGTATACCATAATTTTTCGGTATCAACCTATGAAGGCTCACCTTGTATAACCTTATCGAAACAATAACGAACAAAAGATTATTTCAACAAGGTGATTCTTGGTAATAGTTAAAGTTCTACTTGAACTAACTATGTGATCGTTACCAAGAAAGGATTAACGTACAAATATGATTATTTAATATAATAACAATTATAATATGTAAAGTAAAAAAATCATACAGACACACAAGATTTTGTTAACGAGGAAAAATTTATGGCAGAAATACTCTGGGACCTAGTTCAGTTTTGAGTACTCTCATAATTAAGCCGTTATACAAAGTGAATACCGTAACTTCGTGTAGTTTAAACCAAGTAAAACTACAATAAACTACTCAGTTCCCTTAGTATCCATGTTCCTACAACTAATCTTCCAACGCATGTGAATCCAAAGAAAAAGTACAATATCTTGAGTCGCTTCACCACAATGAATACTTATGCACCCGACACCTTTAGATCGTAACCGGAAACAGTAAAGACTAACCTGCTTCACTAACCAACTCTCTTATTAATCACTCAGAATAAATATTTAGATTAGTGATAAAATAAAGTTAATGGATATTCTATTTAATCAATACTCACTTGGTAAAAAGAATCAACCAAGAAAATGATTATCGAACTGATCAATCTTGATGAACACACTATCCAAACAACTTAATGCAACTAAATAGTTTGTTCGATCTTCTCCAAGTTTAATGTGTATGAAATAAACTGACTATATAATCCCAGAGAATCAAGTTCGCATAAAGTCACACACAAATATCATAACCAAAAAGAAAAGTTTTCACGTCTTCAATCTTCAAAAGTAATCGATGCAACAAAACTTGATTCCACTATTGACCAACCGCACATAACAGAGTTTGTTAACATTGAACAATCAACAGTTTGACCAGACAAATTCAGAATCACTTAGATATGTATTAGTCAAATATTCAAACAAACTTGAGTATTCTTATAACATTTCGACTCGATGGATCCGGAGTGAAGATAGTGCAAAACAAGATTGTTTGCCACGAATTCAAATGAAGGTTTTCATCTATTCACGTGTGCAACAAAACAAGCTAGGGTTTGCGTCAACTATAAACCCAATCTGAAGTCCTTCCTCTGCCAGACGCATACGAGCAAGGTCATCTTCCTCATTTCATTCAGGGTCACCAACAATACTAAGATGAGCAACATAAGTCAGACTTTCATGGTAACGACATGTGTGTACTTCTCCCGTATCGTGGTTATATGGGGACCAACTTAGCTGAGATGTTGAATATCTTGAAAAGATCATTCCCAATGATCAAGTCTGACACAAAGCCAACGAAGAATGCTCAACTAGTACTTCAGGTTATACTCCTTCATTAGATAGGATCTTAGCGCAAACCACCTTAACCTAGGGACTGCTCTAAACGCAAACGATTTTCTGAGATCAATTATACATCAATCTCTCTCCCTTAGGTCGTAGTCGAGGTGTCGAACTCCCAAATTTTTTTTCCTTACTTCTGTTTACACTAACTAGTAGTACAAGGATAAGCAGGTTCGTTCCTAAGGGAGAGTTCAGTTAAAGTTATCTATTAAATTTCTGAAAGAGAATAATGCAGATCTATGAAAACAAATAAAAGAATGCAAATATGATGATGAGAATAATCAAGAAATCTTTCGCCACTAGTGAACATGAATCTAAACAATCATACAAGCCTAATCTTCTTCAAAATACGTTTACAAACAACCCTAGGCAAGTTATGAATTCAACTAATCTATTAGAGTACTCCAAGGTCACTTCGTTGAACAAAATTCTCTATTCTTCCATACCCAATTAAGCTACTTTGAATATATAAGCTCTCTAGTGTAACTTAATTGACTGGTATGTTCCGTGAGTCGGGTTTACCCTCGTTGATACCTGAAAAATTACCATCTATTCATAAGGGGAGTCAATTATATTAGATGGCTTGGACCTATGGTCGCATATGAACTTGGGGACTAAGCCCAAGATTTTAATCTAATATCCATGAATATATGGGGTCAAAAGAGAAGAAAAGGAGTAGCTAAGGGTAGATTTGAGAAGATAGCATTTTGGTAATACTAAGGGGTTTAGAAGGACATGTGTCAGAAGGAAATGGAAAAGGAAAATCCTATAAAAGGAAAATGAATAGTTCTAAGAGAGGGATCTTTTCTCCATGACTAAAAGAGGAAAGGTGTAGTCCTTGCCGTGACTAGGATTAGTCTCCCCTTTTACGAATTTTTACCCTAAAACATTTAGCGACCACAATGGGAGGCTCGTCTCTAGTCTAGCAAGATGCACCCAGGAGTGACCTTCCTGACTGTTCCAACTAACCATTCATCCAACAAGAAAGTTATAATAGAGGAAGGGAGCAACAAGGAGCCAACAAGGAAAGCCATCGTCAATATTCTTATACAAAAAACCCAAGAGGAGAAAACGGAAGCGGTAACCAACAAGAACAAACAACAAGTGAAAGGGGACGCGTCACGATAAAAGCAAACTTACTGGATATGTAAGCAGAGATGGATGAACATAATCGACGCCAACAGGAACTGTGAAAGCTCATAAGACAAGCTTAATAAGAAAAAGGTGTGACAATTAAGGAAACGGCGAAAAGAGTAACCAACGAAGAAGAGTCTTCGCGCGGAATCTCATAAGAGGCGATCATGAAGTACCTGGAAGATAATTATCGAGTGGTGAAACATGGCATTTACGATTCCATGAATACCCCATACTCATCCTAGGTAGCCTAGTACCAGTACCCAGAGAAGTACATGTCTCCAAAGTTCAAAACTTATGATAGAAGAAGGAACACACGTGAGCACCTCAGCTGATTCCCGTCAATAATGAATACGTACTCAACTGACGGAAAGCTTTGTTTAAGGAATTTTCGAAATTATTGTTAGACATGGCTTTTACATGTAAGGACAACCTTAAGACCTGGAGCATAGAATCATGATCATCAATGAACATGTTGTCTTTGAGGAAGTTTTATTCGTAAAAAAAGAAAGTTACAAATTGATCTCAACAGATGTAACCAAAAAATCAGGGAAGAAATTGGAAAATTTATCACTCGATTCTGGAAACTCTCCCTCGAATGCTACGAAGATAACAAGGAAAAAAATCTGGTCGAAATTTGCGTACGAGGGATGATACCTGTATTCAAGTGGAACCTTGCTAACTTCAAATTTCAGACATTTGTGGAATTAGAAGAAGCGGCCGTAAGGATAGTAGATTGCACGATATTTTAAACCTATGAGACATAAATCACGGTTGGCAACATTCGGTTAATATATCATCGATATCAACATTCAACAACTGTATGATAACTAACCAAGGTGCAAGAATACCTCCCGCATTTCATTCATACAACGCGGGACGAGGTAACAAAGGACCAAGGACAGATCTGAACCCATTGCCACTCATCCCCTGTAGCCGAGAAAAAATTATCGGTTTACTCGAGCAATGGGTGGCAAATCATAAGGTAACATTACCACCCGTAATAGTAGATATCAACAAAGTTGACAAGGGTAACGCCAAGTACTTCCATTATGATCGAAGAGTAGATCATCCAACACAAGAATGTTTCTCCTTTCGAAGTATTTTTCATCGGAGGATGAACGCGGGAGAAATTGAGAAGAGAAGTCAAGCGATTAACGAGAAACCTCTCCTTCAATACCAGGTCAGGATGATATCTCACAACCCAGCGGAAGATGTTTAGAGACCCTGGGAACCAGCAGAAGAAGAAGTGTGTGAAGTGGAAGAAGAGACCACGATTTTTAACATGCATAACGATTATAGTAATTATCCGAGGGGGCCCCTGTGTCAAAGCATGAGTGTTCCTTCACCCTTATTGACAAAGAAATGAAGGAGCCATCTACAATAATATCCAAAGAGGTCGAATCGTCGCTTGGATACGTAAGAAAGTCAATGGAAGAACGCGTCATAGGGGATATGACTTCCGATGGAATGGAGGAAGTAAACATCGGATAAGTAAGAGTCTAAGTGAGATAGAAAGGAATACGATTGTCAAGATCCTGATTGAAGATAAAGACGTGTTTGCATTCAAGTATGATGAGATTCCAGGCCTAGACAGTAGCCTCGTGGCTCACAACCTGGGTGTCTCACCCGAGTTTCGTCCAATAAAGCAAAAAGAAGCTGTGAATTTCCGCAGGAGACGACCCTAGAAATAAAAGAAAAGGTAGAGCGATTACTGGAAGCTAAGTTCATAAAGCCCATACAATATCCCATGTGGTTGGCTAATGTTGTCCCGGTCGTGAAAAAGAATGAAACAATTAGATGTTGTGTAGATTATCAAAACCTCAACCGAGCGTGTCTGAAAGATGACTTCCCAATTCCACGAATAAACAGTTTAGTAGATACTACAGGCGGACATAGGATGTTCTCGTTTATGGATGGTTTTAGCGGGTACAACCAAATTAGGATGGCTGCCGAAGACGCGGTTAAAACATCGTTCCAAACACCATATGGTAATTTTTACTATGTTGTCATGCCCTTCAGATTAAAAAATAACGGGGCTATTTACCAGAGAGCAATGACACTCATATTCCGTGATTTCCTACATAAAATCGTCGAAGTATATGTGGATAACATCTGTATATGGTGAGTTTTTTGCAAGGGATAGAATTATAATATTGCCCTCTACCAAGCAGCAAGAATATAAAAGGATATGTGCGTATTTATGCGCATATGCTTAACTCTGTAACAAAATATCAAATACTTTATCTCTACTTATATTCCGCAAGCGAATTAAGAGTACATATTCTCTTCAAACATTCGAAAATGGCCCTGCAGCCTCTTCAATACTCATAATATTCATGCCATATCGAGCTAGTCTCAAGTCACATAAATTCCATGGTTGAATTCCTTGAACTTTTCTTGAGTGCGCATCGATGTTTCGGTAACATCTATCAAATTCGGTAATGGCTAATGCTTAATCCCAAAAATACATTCTAGCTCAACGTTTTATTCGAAATGAATGGTTCTAAAATTGCTCCTTAGAGATTAATATGTTATTATAGCACTTTTCTTAAACATAAGCCACGAATTATGTGTCAGTCATCTTGGACGCGCCACAAACAAGAAGCAATACCTCAAAAGACGCATTGAACCTCTGAGCTAGGCTAACTTAGCCTTTTCTCATATCAGCGCCAAGTTAGTATCAGCTATTTGGCTTAGCACCACGTTGGCGCTAATTCGCCACCATAACGCTAACCCTAGTGATAAAAATGCTAACTTTACTAGCGCTAATCCTAGCACTTGAGAAGCGCCAACTAGCCTAACATGGCCTTAGCTAGCACATCTTGGCCTGATGAGGCCTTAGTTAGTGGGTCACTACCTTAGCACCTTAACTTTAGCGTTAAATGCACTAACAATAGCACCATGCCTTGGCCGATGCGTCCATGGCCTAGCACGCCCCATACCTGACGCGTCCCTAGCTCTAGCCTGATGCGCCCCATGCTCCAGCGCATCCCATGCTCTAGCACGTCCCAGCTGATGTATCACAAGATCTAGTCTGATGCGTCCCATGCTCCAGCGCGTCCAATGCCATGATGCACCATAAGCTTAGTGCGTCCTATCCCTAGCCTGACGCGTCCCAGAGTAACGGCCCATCTAGTCTGACACGTCCCCGAGTAAATCCCATGCATGATGGGCCCTAACTCTAGCGCATCCCATGTTTATCCAATGATCCTCTAGTCTAGTATATCCCTAG
>JAJJMC010022800.1:1149391-1167139 GCA_023531435.1 Papaver californicum
TCGAACCTCATTGATACTAGCTTCTTAGCTCTAACATAATAGATATCTAGTAGAAGCTATGCATGGTCGCCTTACTCCTGAGACGTTAGCATATTAGCCTTCCCTAAATACACCATTCTTCTCAATATTAGCCTAATACCAAATCTTATATGGTTTTCTAATAGGTCTTCTTGCTTAAGAAGCCCTCTGTAATATTTGAACTGAAATGCCTCTCAGACTTACGTTAAGTCACTTCTGAGCTAATACTTAGCTATTAAATGTGCCATGTTACTCCCAAGCAAGTACATAACCATTGAACTTCCCATACTCGACACTAATCAGTATGATTATCAATCCAGTGAGTTACACAACTATTCTCACTGAATTAGCAATTCATTTGACTTGACTTGACTTAATCAAAACAATATTAGCTTATGACTCTACTATTTCCACGAGATATCGAATAAAACACATTGGGGGAACCTCATTGGGGTATTTTCTGGTGGTCTAAGGAAATCGTGCTTTGTGGAAACACATCCACGAACAAGAAGGTAACAAGTAGTGGGACGGTTACAAAGAAGTTGAGAGGATGAGGGTTAGTGGTCTGACGGGTCTTTCTTACTTTCCGGATACGACCCCACTACAATCTTCACAATCATCACTTCTCCACCTCTCCTTGACCTCCACCACTTACGAGAAATCATTGGGTCTTCTTTGAACTATAAATAGATTATTTTCATCTGTTCGAAACAAGAACAAGACAACAAGCTGGGAGAAACTAAACATACAATATTAACGATTCATTTTAGAGATAATCCTTTCTCCTTCACACACACTACTTATCACACTGATATTTCTCACCCTTCTTTGTTTCCCTCCCCTAAGACCTACCCAATTTCTCCACCTTTGTGATTGAAGAAGGACGTGAACCGCTATTTTTTGGTTTAGGATCGTGCTGTTCGAGATTGATCTCTCTAAACTACTAGAAAGTACGATTTTACCGTATATTTTTTTTCACCCTAAAATAACATCGTAGTCAAATCAAAGGTAAGGGAAGATCATGCCATATATTTGAAATATGTATTTCAACGCTGCCGAAAGTTTAAGCTGAAAATGAACCCACTAAATTGCACATTCTGGGTAACCTATAACAAGTTCCTAGGCTTCATAGTGACAGATGAAGGGATATTGGTTGACCCTGATAAGGTGAAATCCATAATCACCATGAGACCTAACAAAGACGTAAAAGAACTACAGACCTTCATCGGTAGGATATCATACGTGAGACATTTCATCCCTAGTCTTTCCCAGCTTCTGACTTCATTCCTCCCAATGTTAAGGAAGAACACTAGTTTATAATTGGGAGAAACACATCGTGAAGCTTTCCATAAGCCCTAGAAATGCTTGGTTAGCCCGCAGGTACTCCAACAACCAATGAAAGTAGCATTTCTCTATCTTTTCACCGATTTCACAAACTTAGAAATAGGCACAGTCCTAGAGAAGGATAGAGGGAATGATAACCTATCACCCATCTATTACGTCAGTCGAGTCTTGGAAGACGCTGAGTTGCGCTACCCAAAGGTCGAGCAAGCATGCCTATCCCTGATATACACGGCACAAAATCTAAGGTCATACCTACTGACACACGAACCATCGTTGTCGCAGCGGCCAATCCCATTGCATACTTGGCAATGAAACCAGTCTTAACGGGAAGGACCACAAGATGACTCCTCCAACTGTCTGAGTTTGAGTTAAGATACCAAAATCCACGAGGTCTGTGTCCAAGCAATTGTGGATCTACTGGCAGCTTTCCCAGGTGACTACAACATGACCACCCATGAAAGATATGCCAGGGGAAGTAGTAGAAGCCAAGGGAGAAAGACCGTGGATCATGACCTTCGATGGGTCCTCATACGAGAATTTTGGTGGAGTCGGCATTGTGTTCGAAACTCCAATAGGAGAACTCATTTCCTAAGCTTTCAAGTTGGATTTTCATTGCAGTAACAACGTCGTGGAATATGAAGCGCTAATAATGGGGCTAAGAATGGCCGAGAAGCTTGATCTCGGAAATTTAGAGATTAAATGAGACATTAAGCTAGTCGCTAGACAAGTGAACGAGGAGTTTTAGGTGAAGGAAGCGCAGTTGGCGCCATACCGAGCCGAGGAACATAACTTAATGAACAAGGTTGGGTCGACTATGATTGAGCACGCAAGGAGAAAATCCAACAGACACGAAGATAGACTAGCCATGCTCGTGGCAAAGATTCAATTAAACAAATCAAGAAGAAGGGACCTAACGATAAAACGGACAAACCTATCGAGAAAATGGAGGGAAGACAGGGCATTCGAGGATGCAAACAAATGGTGAAAGATATATCTTCAGGACCTAGTAAACACCGAAAAAGAGCAAGTCATTCCAATAAAAGTACTAAAGCAATTCCTAACGGTTCGAGGCCCCCTCTATTATCGAGCACCTAAAGGATCACTAACACGTTGTTTCAATAAGAAATAAGTAGAGGAAACATTACAATGAATACACGAGGAGTCGTGTGGGAAGACGGGTAACATTCGATTGTACCGGCGCCTACAAAGACTATGAGCATATTGGCCAAGCATGTGATGGTTTTGTAGTTGTGGTAAATAAAGTATCATTCGCTCGAAATTGTGAAGATTGATTTTAGATTTAATAAACTAATTTTTAAACTAGAAACTATACACAAAATATGAAAATAATATTCACAAATACTGAGGTTACATATTTCACCATTAACCAATTAAAGTGATTCAAACTAATAAATATTCATGCAATTCTTACATTTAATTTGATTCTAAAATATTGCAACAAGTAGATTTTCAAAATAACAATTGTGTAACAAAAGCATGGAACATCTAAAACCTAGGCTAAGCATGTACCATCTAATGAAATCACAATTGTTTAATAAAAATCATTAAATCAATTTTTAACCAAGGCAAATAATCATAAAAGAAATTGCAAAAATCAATTAAGATAGAAATATACAAATTTTCTTGGAACAATGGCCTTCATCGCCTCAGCAAAGGGGTTTAGCTCCTCATGTTAAATACTTATTCATAGCTCAAAAAGATGTTTACAAATGATGAAAAAGAGTGAAAATAATGAAAACAACGAGTCTGCAACGAAGATAAATGTTGCAAATGAAGATAAACGTTGTAAAGTTAATAGCTTTAGCAACAGAATCTTTAACCTTTTGGCCAGGGAAACTTCAACCTTTTCGCAACGTTTTCTTCATCTTCTTCATCACAGGAATTTTCTGGATTTTTTGTTTTGTGCTTCTGGCCTCTCCCCCCCCCCCCCCCCCCCCACCCGCAATTCTGTTGTACTCCTCTCTATTTATAATAGAGCACCAATAACTCGATCAAATCTTTAAGAGTATCTTCTTTTTATTGAATATGATTCTCGGCAGGAAATGAAAATATTCTATTCTCCGTCGATCATTAAGACATGATTCTGTTTTCTTTTCGGTCTTTAATTCTCAAAAACTTTGTGATTTTGTTTACTCTTCAAATACATTGTTTCTTTGTTCACAGAATATCTCAAATCAAAACCCGAGATCTTCCCTGTGAGAGAATATCTCACGAGAATTTTTTTAGTCTTGATATGATTTTCACGTGATATTTGATGTTGTCTTCAAGTTGTATATGAATCTTCTTTAGTAAGAAACGAATATTTCTTGTCTTAAACTCCCAAAATACTTGCCAAATCTCGGTCCCAATTTGCACAAATTGAAAATTTGAGAGAAAAGAAAATTCCCGCCAAAACTATTTTAAATTTGAAAGAGAAGTGGGTGCCTTTATAAATTTTAGGAGTGGTGCCCTTATCCAAAATGAGGGTGACTTTAGTAATTTTTCCCGGGGGGGGGGGGCGCCCAAACATCACTTTTCAAGCCAATTTTTCCACAAGAGTTTATTTCTTAAAAAACACCAATAAAGACATAAAAAAACATAATAAGTACAAAATCGTGTACTAACAATACATATAATTGAGATCAAATCAGACACAAAAATGTGTCTATCAAATACCCTCAAACTTATATTTTGCTAGTCCTCGAGCAAATCTAATCTAAAAAATAAAAATAAATCCTAACTCACTTTCGCAGGCATCGCGATTGCACTTAGCGTGTGCAATAAGCCTTTAAACCCATAGGTATCGCTATCGGACGATTTGTCTCGTGAGGGTTTACAAGAGATATACCCACAAAACCTTTACTCCAAACCTTATCTACCTGTGAACGATTGAGGGTAGACACTAAACAAGCTATTTAATTGGCATACTAAATTGATAGGTGCATTATTTGCATTATTTGGATACTCTAATTCATTGATTTCTTGTTGGTTTTCATATCATTATGCTTTGATTTTGTTTGTTTATGAGTTTCTTAGGAGTTCTGAAGTGTATTCAACCAAATAAGAGGTTAAAGGATGGAAACACAACTTTGAAACAAGAGTTCCAGGAAGATTTACGGTTGGGAAAGTACCTCAAAACCCAACCGTAAAAGAAGTTGGTTTTAAAGGAAAATTCCAAGAAGATTTACAGTTCGGTCTAGACTCTCAAACCCAACCGTAAAATTCTTTGAAGAGATATGAAGATTTTGTCATTGCCATCTTATAGATAATTGAAAGACGAAGTCAACCCAAAAAGAATAAGGTCAATCAGATATCATATGAGGAAGTAATGATCAAAACAGTGAAATACAAAAAAAATATCCAGGAAGAATTACGGTTGGGTTTATTGGCTCGGACCCAACCGTAAATCTGGGGATTTTGGGTGAGATTTTTGTGTCAGAAAATCGGTTGGGTTTATTAACTCGGACCCAACCATAAATCTGGGGATTTTGGCTGAGATTTTTGTGTCAAAAAATCGGTTGGGTTTATTGGCTCAAACCCAACCGTAATTGGGGAGTTTGGCACGTGCTTGGGCTTTCAAAACATGGAAAACATGGTCCCGGAAGGATTCAAAACCGAGATTTCGTAAATACTATATAAGGAGACATCCAAGACATTAAAAAAATACCTCTTACATGATAAGTGCATAATTTATACATTTTAAGTATCATTTCCTTCTACTTATTTGCTAGATTTTGTGTGAATTACCGTGTGTTAGTATTACTTTTGTAGTTTATGTGTTTTATTAGGTTATATCTCTGAAACAAGTGAAATGAAGCTTTACAAGAGAATAATTGCCAAATAACCAGTGGAACTCATTATATTCCAGGATTTCTACCTTCCATCTTGTAGAAAATTATATTAAGAAGCCAACGGCGAAAGAACGAGGTCATTCTGATTTCGTATGAGAAAGTTACAGGCGAAAAGAGGAGTTAAGCTTGTCGCTTTCACGGAACCGACAATTAAACGGTATTATTGAATATTAATAAAGGGCCCTGTGTTTCCGTTAGGGGTGCCTGATTATTTGAATATGGTTAATAGCACCAGGCCATTCGATATGGGCCACCTTTTTCTTCTTAATTCAAATAGAGAACTGACACCATTATTTGAACTTGTGACTCATGGGGTTGCTACGGTGGTTTGATGGTGATGATTTAATGATTCCAAAAGGGTGTTTAGAGTTATGTAGGGTTAGGAAGAATGAAGAGAGAACTCGGCAGCAGCAAGAGTTGATATGGAATAGTATTTGATGATGGCAGAGACGTTAATCAAGGTTTCTGATGGCTATTGGTGATCAGTGATAGAAGAGAGATCATGATGATGAAGTTTTAGTCGAGTATGGAAGAGCAGAGAAGAAGCGAGTCAAGATTAAAGTATGGGTTTTGTATTGAAGAACATAGATGGTGATAAACTCGATTGAATGGTGGTGATGCTGTAATGGCAGTTGAGAAGAATGAGAAGCATTTGTGAGATTTACAGAGAAAACATGGATGAAATATTTCCTCTAGTGACTGGGCAGATACAGAAAGTCAGAGAATATGAGATATTCTCGGTTAGAAGAGATTAAAGGGGTGGTTCAGAGTTTGTACAAGAAGGGGAACCTTGGATCGGAGTTTTGCTGACTTAAACAACCGAGAAGATGAGATAAACAAGAAGTTTGGTTCTCGAATTTGTGGAAAATGGTGAAAATTTACTCATCGGAAAATCAGTGAACCATACGGTGCTTGGTTAACAAGTTTTGTAGTTTGATATGATTTTGGAAAAGTTCTGTTGCCGAGAAATCAGGGAAGAGTTTTTGAAAACAAAAACTTGAGCGGCAATCCAGGGAACTCTTCTCACCGCTTCTTAGTTCTTGACGAACACAAATTCTTTTTGGTTGGCTATATTTAGCCTTAAGCACACATAAAGAAGATACCCCTCAGGTAGATACCTTCACGGACAGAAAAAAAGGACGAAGACACTTTTGACGAGACCGTGACACAGACAGAAAAGAGGGAACATGAGGCAAGATGCCAGTGGCGATTTTTGGTGCATACCCCTTTGACGATTATCGGTTAGTTTGAGTCGTTTTATTAATTAATTTTTATGGCTTTTGAGAAAGCCATGTCAGGCTAATTCTCTTGTTAGGGCGAAAGGATGAACTTGTAGAGATGGTTTTCTTTGTGTTTCAAACTTAGGGTTTTGAATTATAAAAACTTAATGTTAATGTTTTGTCTCTCTTTCAACGTTTTATCCTTCTTAATAATTTTTCATGTTCTATGCTATGTATAGTGCATAGTTTGATTAGTAGAGGAACTCGTTGAAACCCTATTTTAAACCGTTTTACGAATATTCTTTGACTCTTTATGCTACGTATAATTAGTACTTCCAAATTCTACCTTAGGTTGAGAACAAACAATTCTTTTTGAGAACTCTTTCTTCGATTTTTAAACGAAAAATCTTCCGTGTATTAGTAGCTAGATTTGCTATTTTACATGAGTAAAATCGAGACCCTTTGTGATGAACGCAATTAAACCCTAATCTACAACGGATTCCCGAAACTTTAACGTTTTCCTCTTACTGTTTTCAAACTTTATTAAATAGTTTCCATTCACTCATTAATTTAATTATTTATAAAAAAACCTAAAAAAATATTATAATTAATTTTAATATAAACTCTTCGTGGGAACCAACCATATTTTCTCTTGTCTACATCTTTCGACATTGTGCGCTTGCGGTAAAACAAAGTCGGTTTTCCGACGCATCATTACACTTGAAAAAACAAGAAGAACAAGAATCTAGGGTTGGGAGTTGCAATTGATCATCACATAGGGTTTGCTTTACTTGTTTTCTTGATTATTTTCCATGGATTTTGAGAAATCCATGATGAACTAAACTTTTCTTATTGGTTAGAGATGTAGTCCTAAGTTGGAAAACATGTTTATTAATTGAAGTATTCATTCTCATATGTTCATAATCTCTTCAATATCGCTTATGTTCGACCGTTTATAACGTCTTGTATGATGGATTGCTTGTTTGTTTAAGTTTCAAATTAGATGAGCATGCATTGACATCTATAGCTAAACTAGGTTTTGAGATCCGGAATTGTCAAAAAGACCCTTGTTACAAGTAGTATAACATAGTTGTTAACGACGGGATGTTTCCATGCAATTATGTGTAGAAGCGTGACCTAGGTTAAATCCGAGTGGCTCTTGCGCAAGATTTCTTAGAATAACCTCAACTCACAAATACCATTGTTTTCATTGGGTTAAACTTGAGTGGCTCTTGCGCCAAGTTATTCGTTGAAAATGATTCAAAGAGTGGCTCTTGCGCCTTTGATGATAATAGGAGTTTTGCCGGAGTAAGCCTGCGATAGGATGCTTTAGGTTTATTGATATTGATAGTGCATGAATGTTGAGTATGATTTGGTTGATAACATGTTGGAAGATGGAAGATGAAACTCTCTAACCAATGTTCTTTATCTCTGATATTCATTTTAATCTTTTTGCTTTAGTATAATTTAGTTATAATCAAAACCAAAAACCCCCCGGTTTACATAAGTAATCGAAGGTAATTAACAATCACCGGCCTCTCTGTGGGAACGAACTTGTTTTTATTACTATACTCTAATCTATATTAGTGAGTAGGAACTTGAATTAATTTTTCTTGGATGACAACCGACCATAAATTCTTCGGCTATGGGAATTATTACCCTATATGAGTCCAATTGTTGTACACGAGTTTGCACTCAGCATACTAAATTCATACAAGAATTCAAAACTCTACTTAGATAGTCTTTGAACCATGATACTCAGAATCTATCAAAGTACAATCACATTAAAATATTTAGAAGATGGATGTGGACAAAATGAAGTTCGCTCATGTTGACTAAGGTGAACGGTGTTTCCCATATCTGTCTGAAGGTCGGTGCCAGGATGAATCCTAATGGATTGAGATATGCTCCCATTAGTCTTACTCCTTATACTAATATTGACTCAGCTGGTATATACAAGGGTTCAGCGGTCGATTTATTGAAAATAAAACAACTACTTATTATTTTAAAATGCAGAGAAAACATGATTGGGTCAAATGAATCCAAGTGCATGCTCCTTATCAGCATCTTACATGATAGTTCTCATGGATCCTGCGTTCCATGCTTGCTTAGGCGACAAAGACAGAGAAAACACACACATATTGCTATCAAATTGTCAATACTCGAATTTTTTGTAAATAATGCTCTAAATAATACAATAATAGGGCTTGATCTCAAACACTCAACTTCATCATGACAACGATAATAATTCGACGTTGGTGCGCCACCAAATCACTTAGAGAAACACAAAAATTACAAAAATAATAACAGAAGGTGATACGGTCGAGATAGACTCCGAGATATGGTGACAACTATCATGTTATTTTTAACACCTGAGCTAGGCATCCTTTTATGAATAGACCATTTAACTAGGCACACCAATTCCTATAGAAAAATAGTTAAGTTTCCATCTATCTAGAATGGTTAGTGTCATCCTGAATTGTTCACAAGTTTTTAGACTTTGGACTTTCATATTTTACTTAAAGTTTCTCCCTTAGCCCCAAACTCAAATCTAACATTGTCATCAATGTTCTAAAGATGAATGATTAAATATATGAACAAGGAGAAACTATTAACAATCGAAGGAAATGAGTTAAGGAAATATATTACCTTGTCGCATGAGCATGGGTTACCTCCCAAGAAGTGATAAGTTTAAAGTCTTCATCCAGACTACGAAAGAATTAGTCACCTCATAAAATCATATAGCAATAGTCGGAACAACCGTGGGTCATCTGAATAAAATAATATTATTTCGTGAATGCTTAGAGAGGGTTGACCAAGTCCAATTGGTAGAGGAAGACCAAGAAACAATGGGTGACACAAATCGTACACTCAAAGACTTAGTGTCTCACAAGTTGGATACTAAACAATGGTGTATTTAGACGACATCTACATTTGAGATCAAACCAGGGTTGATTCGAGAACTTCCAAAGTTTCATGGAATGACTAATGAAGATCCAAATAAACATTTGATGGATTTCCATAACATAATCATGGCCATGCTACCAGCAGAGACTGATGTTGATGGAGTCATGTTAAGAGCTTTTCCATTCCCCCTGATGGATACTACTAAAGAATGGTTATATTATTTAGCTTCTGTTAGTGTCACAACTTGGAATGGTCTGAAGAAACTCTTTTTAGAAAGATACTTCCCTGCATCAAAGGAAACTCATATTCGTAAAGAGGTTTATGGCATTAAGCAAATGGCAGGAGAGACATTGTAAGAATGTTGGGAACATTACAAGAGATTGGTCGCTAGCTGCCCACATCATCAATTCAGTGATGTATTGATCATCCAGTACTTCTATGATGGTCTTCAAGCAAGTGACAAAAATCTTCTCGACGCTACAGGTGGTGGTGCATTAGTGAACAAAACAGTAGCTCAAGCTAGAGAGTTAATTGAGAACATGGCAGCAAACTATCAACAATTCTCAAGTCGTGGGTCAGAACCACTAGTCAAGAGGGTTAATGAGGTTACTTCTTCACCGCACTTATAACATATAATTGCTAATATGGAGAAGATGATGCAACAAATGGCAACAGTGATCATCCCATCTTAAGAAGAAGAAGCCGAACAGGTGAATGTAGTATTCCCAACTCAGCAGAGACAACGGTATGATCCTTATTCCAACACTTATAATCCAGGATGAAGAGATCATCCAAATTTCAGATATGCGAACAAGCAAGCTGTAGCTCCAGGGCCGATTTTCAATCGCCCAAATGGATTCCAACAGCATGTACAACCTCCACAACAAGCTCAAAATTCAAAATCATCGGAGATGCTCTCCATGATGAAAAAATATGACGACGTTGATGCATAAAATCAGTAGACAACTGATAATGCGATAAAAGAGCTACAAACTTAGATGAGCACTATGGATGGTAGACTAAATCATCTGGAGACATAGAATAGTGGGAAACTCCTTTCTCAACCTATCAATCCAAGAGAACATGTCAACGCCGTGACATTGAGATGTGGTACACAAAGTGTGCAACTAGAGGAAGCTGAGAAAAACAAAGACCCTAAGGGGCCGGTTTTGGAAAAAGAGATTACTGACTCTTCCCAAACCGATGAGGTACCTAAAGAAAACTCTAAACCTCCAGTTTCTACTTATGTTCCTCCTTTACCTTTTCCTCGCAGGTTTGCTAAATCGAAAAAGGCGGAACAAGATAAGGATATCTTAGACATTTTCAAGAAGATTCATGTGAATATTCCACTCATAGATGCGATTAAACAAGTCCCCAAATATACGAGAATTTTGAAGGACTTGTGCACCAATAAACAAAGATTAACCAGTAATGAGGTAAGGAGAGTCGGGAAGAATGCTTCGGCTATCTTGCAAAAGAAACTCCCACTCAAATGTAAAGATCCCGGTAGCTTTGATATTCCTGTTGTTATTGGTAACACGACGTTTAATAAGGCTATGCTTGATTTAGGAGCATCAGTAAATGTTATGCCTGCATCTATATATGAATCTCTTAATCCAGGATCTTTGAAAGAAATTGGAATTATTTTACAACTAGCTGACCGTTCTAATGTATACCCTAAAGGTATTGTTGAAGATGTGCTTGTGCGGGTTAATCATCTAGTTTTTCCAACAGATTTCTGTGTACTGGAGATGACAGATGGATCAACTGATTCGTCTATACCGTTGCTACTAGGACGTCCATTCATGCGAACGGAGAGAACAAAAATTGACGTCTATAGTGGAACATTGACAATGGAATTAGATGGAGAAATAATACGTTTGAACATTTATGAGGCGATGCGATATCCTAGTGACGTCCATTTTTGTTCCTTTATTGATGTTATTGACTCTTTAGCTCAACAGATGTTTGATTTGGGGAGTAATGATTCATTGAAGGCTATTATCACGAGAAGTGTGGATTTTAAAAATCTTACAGATCCAAGAACCGAGCTTAAATTAGGGGATGGATTTGAGGAATCTATTTGTGAACTCAATTCATTACAACAATGCCCACCAATTCATGATATTTCATTTATCTCTTTACCATGCACTAATGAAAAATGTTACCGTCTGTCTTGCAGGCTCCTAAACTAGAACTTAAGCCTCTTCCTGATCACCTAAAATACATGTATTTGGGTGATAATGAGGAGTTGCCGGTAATAGTTTCTAAAGAACTAACTGAATTGCAGGAACAAAAACTTCTTCGGGTGTTGAAGAAGTATAAACCGTCCATAGGATGGACAATTGATGATATCAAGGGAATAAGCCCTTCTACGTGTATGCATAAAATACTACTTGAGGAGGGACCAAAGCCTACAAGGGAAGCTCAACGTCGTTTGAATTCTCCAATGATGGAAGTAGTAAAGAAAGAGATACTTAAGTTATTAGATGTGGGAGTTATCTACCCCATTTATGATAGCATGTGGGTGAGCGCGGTACAAGTTTTACCAAAGAAGCTAGGCGTTACAGTGGTGCAGAATAAATACAATGAACTTGTCCCAACTCGAGTGCAAACCGGTTGGAGAGTTTTTATTGATTATCGAAAGCTTAATGAAACCACTAGAAGAGATCACTTTCCTTTACCTTTTATGGATCAGATGTTGGAAAGATTACCAGGACACTCGTATTACTGTTTTGTTGATGGTTATTCAGGTTACAATCAAATTGCTATAGCACCTGAGGATCAAGATAAGACCACTTTTACTTGTCCTTTTGGAACATTTGCATATAGGAGGATGCCTTTTGGTTTGTGTAATGCACCCGCTACCTTCCAAAGGTGTATGGTAAGCATCTTTATCGAAGTTTTTATGGATGATTTCAGTGTGTACGGTGATTCATTTGAATAGTGCTTGGATAACCTTACATTGATTCTTAAACGGTGTGTTGAAACTAATCTTGTGCTAAATTGGGAGAAGTGCCATTTTATGGTAACTCATGGCATTATTTTAGGCTATATTATATCTTCTAAAGGCTTGGAATTCGATAAAGCTAAGATCGATCTTATTCGTGCTCTTACCCCTCCCACTACAGTGAGGGAGGTTAGTGCTTTTCTTGGTCATGCAGGATTTATCGTCGGTTTATCAAAGATTTTTCCAAGGTTACATCACCATTATGCCATTTATTACAAAAGGACGTGGTGTTTAACTTTGATGAGAAGTGTTTGGCGGCATTCAACGTTTAAAAGACCTTTTGATAACATCCCCTATTATTAAACCACTGGATTGGAGCAAGCCATTTGAGCTAATGTCTGATGCCAGTGACTACACGTTCGGTGCAGTTTTAGGCCAGCGTACTGGGATTCTACCTCATGCCATTTATTATGCTTCCAGAACGTTGAATGAGGCCCAACAAAACTACACGACCACGTAAAAGGAGTTGTTAAAAACCGTTTTTACATTGGAGAAATTTTGTTCTTATTTGCTTGGTACGAAAGTTGTTATGTTTTCTGATCATGCAACACTTAAGTACTTCCTTACAAAGAAGGAGGCGAAACCAAGGCTCATTCGATGGATACTACTCCACAAGAGTTTGATCTCGAAATTAAAGACAAGAAAGGAATTGAGAATACCGTTGCAGATCACTTTAGTCGTCTTGTTGTAGACAAAGAAGCTATCCTGTTATGTGAAAGCTTTCCAGATGAGAAACTCTTCTTAGTTAGAGTTTCAGAACCATGGTATGCGGATATTGTGAATTATTTAGTATATAAACAAATCCCAAGAAATTTGTCTCGTGCTGAGAGAGACAAACTCAAAAAGATAGTGAATCAATATATATGGGATGATCCATACCTGTGGAAACATTGTTCAGACCAAATTATGCGAAGGTGCGTACCCCGAATCTGAATACAACTCTATCTTTTCTTTTTTCCATTCATATGCTTGTGGAGGACACTTTGGGGAAAAGAGAACTGCTTTGAAGGTACTTGAAAGTGGTTTCTATTGGCCCAATTTATTTAAAGATGCGTATGTATTTTGCACAACTTGTGATAGGTGTCAAAGAACGGGCAATCTAGGTGCTCGAAATCAAATGCCACAAAAGTTTATTCTTTTTGTTGAAATTTTTGATGTATGGGGCATAGATTTTGTGGGTCCTTTTGTTAATTATTTTGGTAAATTCTATATCTTAATCGCTGTTGATTATGTCTCGAAATGGGTGGAAGCTAAATCCACCTCTACTAATGATTCTAAAGTGGTTATAGATTTTGTTAAAGAACACATTTTTTGCAAGGTTTGGAACTCCAAGAGCCATAATCAGCGATGGGGGATCACACTTTCGAAACAAGTTCTTTCAGAGTTTGTTGAAAAAGTATAACATATCTCACAAGATTAATATACCATATCATCCACAAACAAACGGGCAAGCAGAAATCTCTAATCGAGAGGTGAAGTCCTTCATAGAAAAAAAAGTGAATCCATAAAGGAAGGATTGGAGTTTACGTCTAAATGATGCATTATGGGCATACCGAACAGCATACAAGACTCCTATGTCCCCATATAGACTTGTGTACGGTCAACCTTGTCATCTCCCTGTTTAAATCGAGCATAAGGCTTATTGGGCTATTCAAAAGTGCAACATGGAGATGGATGGGGATGGTAAAAAAATGAAGCTTCAATTGAGTGAACTGAAAGAGATTCGTAATGATGCATATTAAAATTCACGAATCTACAAGGAGAAAACAAAGGCTTTTCATGATAGTAGGATTTCTAGAAAACAGTTTACTGTTGGACAGAAAGTTCTCTTGTTTAAATCTCGCCTTCATTTATTTCCTAGAAAATTGAAGTCTCGTTGGATAGGACCCTTTATTGTGTCCAACGTTTTTACTCATGGCACAGTGGAGATTCGTAGCTTGTTAACAGGGAAGGAGCTTAAAGTGAATAGGCCTCGCTTGAAGCTCTATTATTAGCCGTTTGAACCTGAGAGGGTTGAGATCGATTTAGTAGATGCACTCCCTCTGTAGGAGTAGCAAGGAATGCCAAGTCGGGCTGAAGACGTTAAACTAAGCGCTAAATGGGAGGCAACCCATTGGTTTTGTATTTCTATCTTTATCTTTTGCTTTTTATTAGTTCTTCATATCATGATAGGGTTACCCATCTTTATTTTACAGTGGAGGAATCAATTTACATTGAGGATAATGTAAAGTTTAAGTGTGGGGGAGTAATTAAGCATATAGATTTTTTAGGTAGAATATTAAAACTAAGCTTTTGTACATATTTGCATGAAAACCTTCAACTTTTAGAGATTTTAGAGTCATTTAGTATACTTCTAGCTACGTTTACATACGCAGTTCTAACCGAAACAACTGAATTTAGAAGTATTAGAGAACTATATTTGGAGTGCTTAGTTGTTGAGAGGCTAGAGATGACAAAAATGGACTTAAACTGACGGTAGAGAATACAGTATTAGAGTTGTTGATCATTCAATACCCATGAGTGAGGCACCAAACCTTCAATTGTTCGTTTAGAGGTTTTCATCTGCGCAAATTCCGGGTAGAATGATGAGCTACCTAACCTCGCACCAACTTCACTACTACTTTTTGATCTCTTGAGTGTTATTTCTATCAATCATGAGGGTGCCATCAGAATTGCTAACTTTATCTTGTAGTCTTGTTTGCAGTTGGCACCATTCTCTCGGCAACAACAGGTCCATAGAAACATATCATCATCAACAAGCGGAACATCAAAAATTTGCACGAAAGTTGAAGACTGTCAAGGTTTAAAAGCAACTGTTCAGGAAAGATCAAATTTCATATTCAAGCAAAACAACTATACATTAGCAGAATTATAT
Organism: Papaver californicum; assembly: GCA_023531435.1. Lineage (NCBI taxonomy): Eukaryota > Viridiplantae > Streptophyta > Magnoliopsida > Ranunculales > Papaveraceae > Papaver > Papaver californicum. The sequence continues at coordinate 1,164,617 of JAJJMC010022800.1, forward strand.
ATACATGTTGAAGACTTATGAACAAAAGCGAAAGAAATCAAAAGATGTGAGTTAGTGAAGTTCATGATATCAAGGCAATACAAGTTGTGAAGAATCAAGTGGTAAAGTCTCTATCCCATGACCATAGTAGTTTTATCATTTATTTTTCAATTTATATCTTCATTAAAAAAGAATTAAAAATAAATAAATAAGAGCTTATCATTGCTTTAGTGTATATTTGTTTTTTGTATTCATTCAATAAGGCCGTGGGGAAGAAGAAATCTATAGAGAAGTTTCAAACAACAAGAAATTGAGGAAAAGAGTTACAAATTGTCAAGGTTCTACGAGGTTCAAAAGTTCATCATCAACAGTTGAAGAGCGGAGACGTTTCTATTGGATGCTGTGAGAGTGGTGCTGATTGCTGATCGGGTGAGAAGGTAAGTAAGCATTCCCATCCTCGCATAGTGGTTGATTTCCTTTATTAGAGGTCACTAGAAAAACAAAAAGGGAAATTTTTCTTCCTACGTTCTATGGGATAACATCTTCATATGATTCGGAAGGTTACCTTTCCTTCCTACCATTCAACTGTGTAGGATTTATATCTTCATTCCTGCCTGCACACATGTGAGAACCATAAAGTGCGTCTTTTGAGTGTCAAATTCATAAAATCTTGTTGGTGAGGTAGAAACATTTGGTCAATCTCGAACCTGGATCCTTTCACATGGTGGTTTTCTCCTAACTCAAGGTTTGCTTATTGTTGGTGAGAATAATGTTCTTCATACTTCTAACTTCTTATTGTTAGTGTGCAGAAACTTTATGCCTTCGTATCTCTTTGGATGCATGTGCTCTTGAATTTTTTAAAGTTGGAAATTAGGTTTTATGGGTATACCTCTTGTAAACCCTCACGAGACTATAACTCGTCCACTAGGGACACCTAAGGGTTTAAAGGATTGTTACACATGCTAAGTGTAATTGTATCCTCAACGAAATGGAGTTGTTGTAGTTTAGGTTAGTTTAGATTTGTACTTTGCTCGAGGACTAACAAAAGGAAAGTGTGGGGGAATTTGATAGGTGCATTATTTGCACTATTTGGATACTCTAATTCATTGATTTCTTGTTAGTTTTCATATAATTATGCTTTGATTTTTTTTGTTTATGAGTTTCTTAGGAGTTCTGAAGTGTATTCAACCAAATAAGAGGTTAAAGGATGGAAACAAAACTTTGAAACAAGAGTTACACGAAGATTTACGTTGGGAAAGTACCTCAAAACCCAACCGTAAAAGAAGTTGGTTTTGAAGGAAAATTCCAGGAAGATTTACGGTGGGTCTAGACTCTCAAACCCAACCGTAAAATTATTTGAAGAGATATGAAGATTTTTTCATTTCCATCTTATAGAGAATTGAAATACGAACTCAACCCAAATAGAATGAGGTCAATCAGACATCGAATGAGGAAGTAATGATCAAAACAGTGAAATACAAAAAAGTGTCTAAGAAGAATTACGGTTGGGTTTATTGGCTCGGACCCAACCGTAAATCTGGGGATTTTGGGTGAGATTTTTGTGTCAGAAAATCGATTGGGTTTATTGACTTGGACACAACCGTAAATCTAGGGATTTTGGCTGAGATTTTTGTGTCAGAAAATCGGTTGGGATTATTGGCTCGAACCCAACCGTAATTGGGGAGTTGGGGCACGTGCGTGGGCTTTTAAAACATGGTCCCGGAAGGATTCAAAACCGAGATTTTGTAGATACTATATAAGGAGACATCCAAGACATTAAAAGAATACCTCTTACACTTGAAAACACAAGAAGAACAAGAATCTAGGGTTGGGAGTTGCAATTGATCATCACGATAACTAGGGTTTGCTTTACTTGTTTTCTTGATTATTTTCCATGGACTTTGAGAAATCCATGATGAACTAAACTTTTCTTATTGGTTAGAAATGTAGTCCTAAGTTGGAAAACATGTTTATTAATTGAAGTATTCATTCTCATATGTTCATAATCTCTTCAATATCGCTTATGTTCTACCGTTTATAACGTCTTATATGATGGATTGCTTGTTTGTTTAAGTTGCAAATTAGATAAGCATGTATTGACATCTATAGATAAATTGGGGTTTGGGATCCGGAATCGTCAAAAGACCCTTATTACAAGTAGTATAACATAGTTGCTAACGACGGGATATTTCCATGCAATTATGTGTAGAAGCGTCACCTAGGTTAAATCCGAGTGGCTCATGCGCCGGATTGCTTAGAATAACCTCAGATCATGAATACCATTGCTTTCATTGGGTTAAACTTGAGTGGCTCTTGCGCCAAGCTATTCGTTGAAAATGATTCAAAGAGTGTCTCTACGCATTTGATGATAATAGGAGTTGTGCCGGAGTAAGCCTGCGATAGGATGCTTTAGGGTTATTGAGAGTGCATGAATGTTGAGTATGATTTGGTTGATAACATGTTGGAAGATGGAAGATGAACTCTCTAACCAATGTTATTTATCTCTGATATTCATTTTAATCTTTTTGCTTTAGTATAATTTAG
>JAJJMC010022800.1:1167539-1192289 GCA_023531435.1 Papaver californicum
ACCCCCCCCCCCCCCCCCCTGTTTACATAAGTAATCGAAGGTAATTAACAATCACCTGCCTCTCTGTGGGAACAAACTTGTTCTTATTATATACTCTAATCTATATTAGTGAAGTAAAAACTTGAATCAAAGTGTCAATACTCGATTTTTTTTTTTAAATAATGCTCTAAATAATACAATAATGGGGCTTGATCTCAGACACTCAACTTCATCCTGACAGCGATAATAATTCGATGTTGGTGCCCCACCAAATCACTTAGAGAAACACAAAAATTGATAAAATAATAACAGAAGGTGATATGGTCGAGATAGACTCCGATATATGGTGACAACTATCATGTTATTTCTAACACCTGAGCTAGGCATCCTTTTATAATAGACCATTTAACTAGGCACACCAATTCCTATAGAAAAATAGCTAAGTTTCAATCTATCTAGAATGGTTAGTGTCATCCTGAATTGTTCACAAGTTTTTAGACTTTGGACTTTCATATTTTACTTAAAGTTTCTCCCTTAGCCACAAACTCAAATCTAACATTGTCATCAATGTTCTAAAGATGAATGATTAAATATATGAACAAGGAGAAACTATTACCAATCGAAGGAAAGGAGTTAAGGAAAGATATTACCTTGTCGCATGAGCATGGGTTACCTCCCAAGAAGTGATAAGTTTAAAGTCTTCTTCCAGACTACGAAAGAATTAGTCACCTCATAAAATCATATAAAAGAAAAATACAGAAAGCCCAGAAAGTGAACAAACCGAGCACATCCTTATCTAGTTTTTTATTTAAAACAACTACATCTAGCTGTGGTTTAGGTTCAAGCTCTATGAAAGGGTCTAGATAAATCTCTTTAGGCTGACTTTCCTCATAGTCAGCATCCGGATGATCAGGTTGTAGAGTCTGGAAAAACTCAAATAATAAATTTAAGGCACACAATAATAACCTGAAATATTGAGGATCCTTAGTTTCAATCAGATTTGACCCACACAGTTGACTACTATAAAAATGGTGGCCATTCTTAAGCAAATGTGTCGATTCTAATCTCCTAAAGTAATTAGGCTTAGTCTCAAAACTTAATAACTGACACATTTGAAATTCAAACGTTCCCACAATTGGAAGAAGTTTTTTTGGTGGGAAAACAAAGTCAATCTTGGTATTATTGCCTAGGTGAACCACATCGACCATAGGATGGGTTTCTAACAACTGAACTTATTTTTGGACATGAACAGGATCAGAGAATCTAGTTTGAAGTGCAAATGTCAAGTCCCAAGTTATGGACTTTAAGCAGGGATACTTGACAATCACAAGAATCATCGGTACCCCCAAACTTAGGGTGGACATTACTCTCAGATGGAATAAAAACTGTTGGTTGGATTCTAGGGTCCTTAAGGTCAGAACTACACTCAACTTCCTCTATAAAAGGAAATAAGGTAGACTTATGAACTGGTAGAAGTTCGAACTTAGATTTCCATATATTATAAATGTCCATCAAAGCTGCAGAATCTAACAAATTATTCACTTCATTAATAACACTATCATCGTCAACATCAAACCCAAAGTGGGCTAGGCATTTCTATAATGGATCTTCTAACAAAGTGTTTGGTAAAGATTTTTGAACTAAAGTACTAGTTATGTTCACTTCTTCTAAACCATATATCTTATAAGAAGGTTGTCTACTCATACTAAATAGATTCAGTTCAATAGTCAAGTTACCAAAAGAAAAATTAATTATTCCATTTCCATAATTGATGACGACATTATATGTATCTAAAAAGGGACGACCTAAGATCACTGGAATTTGAGCCTCTGGGATCTGAAAAGGTTGGGTGTCTAGGAAAACAAAATCCACTGGGAAACTATTCTATCAACCTGAATCAAATCATCCTCTATCACGTTAAAATTCTCTAATAGTCTATCATCTTCGTCAGAGAGTATTGTCTTCGAATCTTTAGACTCTAAATCACTAGTCTCAGGAAAAACTTGTTCCTCTAAACCATTATCGACTTTAAAACAAGAAAGTTCTTCATCGTCTAAAACACTGGTATCTCTAGTCAAATCCTCTTCCTTTTGAATAGGTGAATAATTATTAAAATTATTTGGATTTGAACCAGAAATAACACTATCATCATGAAGCACAATTGGAATGATAATTTTTTGATCACTCTGCCTGTATATTTCAAGTTCTTCACCAATAATATCCTATCAATCATAATAATATGAAGATGTTTGAACCACGTCTAAATAGGTAGTGTTACCAATCCTAACCTCATCCTCTTGAATAGGTGAACAATAGCACTATATTGGAAAATAAGATCATTTAGAACAATATTATTCTTTGAAGAACTTTTGTTCACACTTAATACAAACCTATTTGTAGTCTCAGTCAACTGCTTTATAATTATTCTTGTATCCTCAGTCAACTCCTTGATGGAATTCTATAGGGAAACAACTAGATCATAAGGGATGCTAGATGGAAACTGCTCGTGTGATTCTTCTAGAGGCATAATAGTTTCATTATAAGTACTAGATTGCACATGCTTTAGGACATCCCTCCAAGAAAAATAACTCTAATTTTTCTCATTTTCATATTCATAAGACGGGTGTGTATATGAATAGTATTTGGGATCACCCTGGTATGAGTAATAACCTCCAAAAGGTTGGTGGTGGTCCCGACTACTATCCACACCATGTCGATAGTATGGATAATGTTTATTTTGAAATTCAGTCGGATATTCATTGTATTGATACTCATAATACCAGTTCGACATTTTTAACAAAAATTTCCTAATATATTTTACAAAAAAAAAATCTAAAAAAATAAATCCTAACAGGAAGGGGTTCTAAACATACACAAACAAGGACGACTCAACCAAATTTTACCTATTGAATCTACCAAACAAAAAGCATGATGGCTCCACTTAGATTGTTTCTAAATCAGCTTCTATTCTTCCAAAAGGCAACTAGTTACATTTTTAGCAAATCTCTCAGAACAATCCGAATTAGATTAAGGCGAATAGAAACAGGATAAGCTCTAAGGAGCTTTGATAACCCTGCCTCTTTGGCAACCTTTCCTTGGGTTACAAGGCGGCTCTAATCAACTTAAAATAATCTTCCGAACTTTAAGTTAGGCTAACTAAGTAACCAATACAGTTCTTTTGAATGATTTTCCAATAAGCTCGTTACCCTATAGGTCTCTTTCTAGTCAAATTTTAGACTTAGGTTCTCGTTAGGTAACGTGTTCCTAAGGCGGGCAACAAGGAAACGATGATGAAATTCGAGTTCTTATCTTATATGGCCAGTCCTTACCATTTACTAGAAAATAAATCGGTATTCAAGTCCTCAACATATATGCATTACGAAGGAATACAGTAAACCCACTGACAGGGGATTCGTGGGTTGATCGAGTCTTACCTCCCGTACTAGACAGGGATGAATCGGTTGTAGTCGACTCTGGCCACCGACTCTTGTGTCAGTGTACGAACCCGAGGGGTCGAGACAATATCGTATTTGTCGTCCTTCCATGTTGCAGTTTATATTTAAATACCCTTCCGTAGGGTTTAAAAATAATAATAAAGTTCAAAATTTCAAAGTCCAAAGTCCAAAAATAATAATAATAAAAATAAAAATACCTAAAACAATTACAAAAATAAAAAGAATTTCCTAATACAGTTTTCTAAAAAGAAAAATAAAAACCATAAAAAAAAATTAAAAAAATTAATTTAAAAAATATTGTCTTTTTTTTTTCATTCTTTTCGATTTGTCTTTCATTCCAAGTCTTTAATCACTCAATATAATCTTTGGCTCCAATTTTTGTTTTGATCCAAAACCTGTAATACAAAGAAAAATACCCAAAAATGTAAAATAGAACAAATAATAATAAAAAATAAAATAAAAATCTAACTAAACTAATTAACATAATTAAAACTAAAAACAAATCTAAAAACAAGTCCGTGTCAGCGGCGCCAAAAACTGATGGTTTTGTAGTTGTGGTAAACAAAGTATCATTCGCTCGAACTTGTGAAGATTGATTTTAGATTTAATAAACTAATTTTTAAACTAGAAACTATACACAAAATATGAAAATAATATTCACAAATACTGAGGTTACGGATTACACCATTAACCAATTAAAGTGATTCAAACTAATCAATATTCATGTAATTTTACATTTAATTTGATTCTAAAATATTGCAACAAGTAGATTTTCAAAATAACAATTGTGTAACAAAAGCATGGAACATCTAAAACCTAGGCTAAGCATGTACCATCTAACGAAATCACAATTGTTTAATAAAAATCATTAAATCAATTTTTAACCAAGGCAAATAATCATAAAAGAAATTGCAAAAATCAATTAAAATAGAAATATTCCACTTTTCTTGGAACAATGACTTCCTCCATCGCCTCAGCAAAGGGGTTTAGCTCCTCATGTTGAAAACACTCTCAAAATACTCATTCATAGCTTAAAAAGGTGTTTACATATGATGAAAAAGAGTGAAAATAATGAAAACAACGAGCTTGCAACGTTTATAAGCGTTACAGACTTACTGTTACACAAGGAAAAGTGTTTCACGAAGATAAATGTTGCAAAATAAAGATAAACGTTGCAAAGTTAAAAAATTTAGCAGCAGAATCTTCAACCTTTTGGTCATGGAAACTTCAACCTTTTCGCAACGTTTTCTTCATTTTCTTCATCACATGAATTTCCTGGATTTTTAATTTTGTGCTTCTGGCCTCTCCCCCCCCCCCCCCCCCCCCAATTCTTATGTACTCCTTTCTATTTATAGTAGAGCACCAATAACTCGATCAATTCTTTAAGAGTATCTTCTTTTTATTGAATATGATTCTCGGCATGAAATGAAAATATTCTCTTCTCCGTCGATCATTAAGACATGATTTTGTTTTCTTTTTGGTCTTTAATTCTCAAAAACTCTGTGATTTTGTTTACTCTTCAAATACATTATTTCTTTGTTCACAGAATATCTCAAATCAAAACCGAGATCTTCCCTGTGAGAGAATATCTCACGAGAATTTTTTTAGTCTTGATATGATTTTCACGGGATATTTGATGTTGTCTTCAAGTTGTATACGAATCTTCTTTAGTAAGACAAGAATATTTTTTGTCTTAAACTCCCAAAATACTTGCCAAATCTCGGTCCCAATTTGCACAAATTGAAAATTTGAGAGAATAGAAAAATCCCGCCAAAACTATTTTAAAATTGAAAGAAAAGTGGGTGCCTTTAACACTCCATGGGTGCCTTTATAATTTTTGGGAGTGGTGCCCCTATACAAAATGAGGGTGACTTTAGTAATTTTTTCCGGGGGGTCCAAATATCACTTTTCGAGCCAATTTTTCCACAAGAGTTTATTTTTTCCAAAAACGCCTACAAAGACATAATAAGTACAAAATCGAGATCCAACAATACATATAATTGAGATCAAATCAGACACAAAAATGTGTCTATCAGCATGACGGCCCAAGCAGCAGTTATTCAAGACAGTTCAGGGACTGTCAAGCTCCACCACAACCATCAGAAGTATATATTTCCGAAAAGTATTACTGGAGGCATCCGTATATAGATCATATCCAACATGGTAAAATTCCAAAATGCAGACAGGCGCTACTCAAGATACAGAAGAAATAGTTTTTCATGAACGAAGGGGTTCTATACCAGAGAAGATATGGAAACACGATCATGAGATGTCTATCTAAATAATAATCAGTAAAGGTGATGACTAAGTCACACGATGCGAAACACCAAGAGATGCGTAAGCTATTCTTACAAATCTACGAAGACGAATTCTACTGGCTAACTATGAAGAACGACACAACAACACATGTAAGGAAGTGTGTAAGCTGTCAAACCCACGAGACACTGATCCACACACCTCATACCTAGATGCCCAATATTGTCATCACCTGGTCATTTCACAGTTGGGGTTTGGACTTGATTGGACCATAAATCATAATTCTTCCAAGCGGCACAAGTATATTGTTAGCACAAGTGAGTATAGTTCGAAGTGAGTAGAGGCAATACCGTTAAAGGACTTCTTAGGAGAGACCGTCGCTGCGTTTATCATGGAACACATAATAATGCCAATTTGGAGCCCCGATGATTATAAGAGATGGTAAAGCCAAATCGTTCGTCAACAAGGATGTTTATGACCTTCTTGACCAGTATAATACGTGATTGCACACGTACACCCCGTACTATCCCCAGGGAATTGGACAAGCAGGGGCCACTAACAAGACACTCCTAAGGATTCTAAGCAGGACCGTGCACGACCACAACAAAAAATAGCACGAGCAGTTTCTATTACCGTTATGGGCATATTGTATATCTAAGCGCTCAACAGGAGCATCACCCTATTCATTAGTCTATGTAGAGGATGTTATCCTACCAGCTGAGATTTCTATCCCATATGTGAGAGTCGCTATGGAAAGTCACACCACGCAGATGAGGTTATTCGTTTCACCCATCTCGACACAATAGAAGAAATAAGAACCCGTGACGAACACTTTGATGATACATACAAAAAGCGCGTCGCTAACCACAACAACCAAAAGGTCAGGGAGAGAGCTTTTAAAGTAGATGAGCTAGTACTCAAGGTTGCACCACATGTTCAGTGGAATGCAAGTGCCGAAAAATTTACATCAAATTGGGAAGGTCCCTACATAATTCGGAAAGCCGCAGAAAGCGGGTATTACCACCTAAGGCGGATAGATGGGTCCAAAATCAAGACTCCCATCAATGGTAAGTGGCTAAAAGGCTTCCATGCTTGAACGAATGTGATGAAACAAACTACTATCATGAAATCCCAATAAAAGAAATATTTCATTTAACTGTTGTTTTAAACGGTTATAAGAGTGGTTGAGGGAAAAGTGCCCCTGCCCGACCCAACAACCAAACAATAATGGCCACAAGAGCGGTAGAGGGAAAAACGTTATTTCCTGACCCAACAATCAAACGATAATGGTCATAAGAGCGGCAGAGAGGAAAGCGCCCATGTCCGACCTAATAATCATGCAAATCAGTCACAAGAGCGGCAGAGGTCAAAGCGCCCCTGCCCGACCCAACAATCAAACGATAATGGTCACAAGAGCGGTATCGGGAAAAGCGACCTTGTTCGACCCAATAAACATCATAGGCCATAAGAGCGGCATAGGGCAAAGTGCCCCTGTCTGACCCAACAATCATGCAAAGTAGTCACAAAAGCGACAGAGGGCAAAGCATCCCTTCCCGACCCGACAATCAAACAATAGTGGTCACAAGAGCGGCAGAGGGCAAAACGCTTCTTCCCGGCCTAATAATCAAACAATGATGGCCACGAGAGCGGCAGAGGACGAACATCCCTTGCTCAGAATAAAAATTCTAATTAAAAAAAAAAACTTAAGGAAAAAAGACCACCATTCTATTATATTACTTAATAAATGGATAAGGAACAAAATATTTGAATAAAAAATAGGTCCCATGTATCACTAAGGGATTGAACAGTACATCTACTCAAGCCCATGATAAACACAGAAAACTAACAGCGCAAGGGAAAAGCATGAAAAAAAGGCTCGAATGATACGATCCCTCCGTCACCCCTTTCATTCTGGGGTGATCTCGTAGTTCTTGGTTTGTGAAGATGCGTCGTTAGGTGTTCCATTTTCCCATTGAGGCCGAACCTAAACCTGTGCTCGAGAGAACACGCGCACCGCTCAACTGTATAGTCACGGAAGCCAGTTCTATTTACATCGTCCCATATATTCTTGAGCATCAACAAACGATTCAAATAACTTTATACAAGCTGCATCTTCAGAACCTAGCGCATCAGCATACAGATTCATATTATGGAAATAACGCGCCTGACTGGCAGTGAAAGAGAGCTTCCGTGTTTCTACAAGACGAGCGTACCCGTCTACATTCACTCTAAAATACTCATGCTTAAGGTCACGAATTTCTAATGTTAAATTTTTCAGAATTAGATGGTTTCCTTCAATAAGACGAGTGTCAAGCACACCCCTGGTAGAATATGCCATGTGCATATGAAAAGGGGAAGGGAGAAGGAAAAGAGGAAAAATAATACACATAAAAAAGAAAAAAATACACGCGCATACTATATATAGAAAACTCACATGAACAATATGACATCAGGTGAACCAAAAAAACGCTCTCATGGAAAAGGTTGAGGGTCATATAACTCCACTCTCAAGGTAAATCTTGAAGTGTCATTTGTACCGAGTTAAAGGCCGCTTCCACCACTTGCACTGCCTGGTACAAATCCTAACATTGGAAATAAGTGACAGCGCGACGCTCTCGGAAATAACAGTGTTCTTCAAAAAACAGAGGAGGAAGCAGCAAGCCCTCGCGACGTGCCTACTGCAACAAGCCATCGACATCCTTAAAACGAGAATGTGAAATGTTATTTTTTATGTCAAGATAGTCAAACAGGATACGCAAAGCATCAGAAAAACGAGCTAATCCGCTAGTCTCCCAAGCCAAGCGTGCACACACCATAAAAAAAAGGAAAAATAAAGAAAGAGAAATAGTTATCAAGCCAAAAGCATAATATTCCAAATGAGGAAAAGAACAACATATACAAGGAAAGGACACCTGAAAGCATTTAAGACTACTATCTCATGATCTAAGTCCATCATCATTAACACAACCTCGTCATACGCCGGATTAGCCATATAGCGACGGGTGGTAGATTCTGTATGCAAGAGATATACATCATCCATGATATTATTAGCAGCGTTAGAATTACGAGCGAGTTCAAGAGTCTCATGATACTCACGCTACACGGCGCACATAGCGACCCGATGAGCTAGCCTATGTGTCGACAACATCCTCAGCTCATCCTTTAATACTAGTAGCCGCTGAAGTTTGTCCCGCCTGTCAATAGGTGTGACAAGAGCGGAGACGGAATCCATAACTAAAGTGTATCCATGGAGACGATACAACATCCTTCAAAAAAACAAACTCTTGAAAACTTTCAAAGTAGGAACAACGAAAACGAGAAAAAAGCAAGAACGACAACGAAATATCAACAAAGATCTCTTTAAATAGAAAGGAATCATAAATTAAAGTTGTACTTACTAACATATGGTTTGTATGACCGTTACAAAATTAAAATCCCTAAAGAACTACAAAAAACCACAAGGATCTATGTCGAAGAAAATATCTGATCCTTCAAAAAAACAAAAAAAACTAACCATCTTGATTAGCCACCATCACACGACAAACCCCTATCTCATGTACAGAGTCCTTCATGACCAACACAATCTCTTGATACTACGATTTAGCGACATGACGTCCAATATGTGCCTCCTCACGTAGCCAATTGACATCACTCATGATATGAGCCTTCCGAGCAAACTCAAAGGTTGCATGTTGTTCCTCCCAAGCGGTATTCATAGTGGCTCGGTGAGCTAGCCTATGATTCATCAACATATGAACCTCGGGTTTCACAGTTAAAGATGCTCAAGTTCACTACGTGCGTCTGAATTCACAATAGTCGCGACTACCGAAACCATAGATAAAGTGTACCCGTATAACTCGTGAGCCATCCCTAAAATATTACAGAGAAGAGAAATAGAAAGTAAGCAAGAATATCTTGTCGACATGAATGGATAACTGAGTCGAATAAATGATAAAGGAACATTTAAATAAAAGTAAGCCGCATATAAAAGCAAGACACATGTCAATTTTTTTTTTTACAAATGTTACTCAAAATCTAAAGATCCGTAACATAAAAAACTCGGAGCAACTTAGTAGTACGGTAAATGTCTTGGTCAAACTACAAACACGTCTCAGTAGCTTCCATAAGAGCTTGCTCATCAATGTTAAGTTCATCGTCCACCAAACCATACACGCAATAAGCGGCCTCAAGGGAAGTGGCGGCAAGCTCACGGATCGAAAATGTCTCATAAATAATGTTGGCATGATACCACCGATCATGCACTTCGTTACAGGCAATGCTCGCCTTCTCCCATCGCGCTTCCACGGCAATACGCTCTTCGAAAAGACGCTCTAGTTTTTGTGCCAAATTACGAATAAAAGTGGCAGCTGCAGGATAAGCCATCGAGAATGAAACTATGAAACACATAAAGAAAGCTCTATTTATAAATAATCACCACAACCAAACAACCATAATAAATGTCATTACCATATAATTTAGATAAAAACAAAACAACCAATACACTGCCATAAAATTCAAAAAAATAAAATAAAATAAGAGAGTAATAATAATAATATCCAAAAGAAATGAAAGAGAAAGCAAGGTAGATCAACCAAGTCAGAGAGACACCACATATTACAACATTTCAAGCAATGAGAAATCAAGCCCCCTCAAAAGCGACCTAGTTCAATTTTTTCTTCTCGATCTCCTTGCACGCCTGATCCACATTGGCATCATCTTGTTCAAAGCAACCTTCTTCTCTGCATCCGATCACGTCAAGTCTTTGATGTCTTTCTCCAGTTTGTCTATCTCGGCCGGAAGATTTTTACGAAGGTCGTGCTTACTCTTGATTGTATTCAGTAACTGAGCTAGCCATGCAACCAGGACATGAAGATCCATAGTCGTGAGGATAGAGGACTCCCACTCGTTTAACTTGTTGACACTAGGAGGAATATCACCCATGTGAGAAATCCCCTCTGTAGCCTCGAGCAGACTCTTGTTCATAAAGACCAAAGTCTTTATATTCTTGATAATGCCCGCCTTCACCAAATGGCCGCTCCACTCTACTATCTTCCTATAGTTGACAACCATATTAGAGGGAATCCAGAAGCTATGAATAATCTTATAAGACTTATCCGCTCCATCTTCGTCAGCTCCCACGATTATAGGGAAGCGGAATTTAGGATCTTCAGGATCTGATAAAAGAGTAGGCGCGTCCATCTCAGGCGCATCTAGAACGAAGTTTTCCTCGACATGTCGTGCAAGTTTAGATCCACTCGTGACGCTCGGGAGGGGGGGGGGGGGAATCTATATAAAAATAATAATACAAAGAAAAAATACAAAGAAAAAAAAAGAATAAGCGGAACGAACTTAGAAAGTGGAGGATTGGGAGAAGACGTTCGATCGGGAAAAGACTTGTGAGAATCATAAGAAGGACGTGAAAAATTCGAAGACGAGTCAGAACCACTAGCAAGCCTAAAATAAATAAATAACACACACACACACATATATATATATATATAACAATAGAAACAAACATACACAATAAGAAACTTGAATGGAAGTATAAATAAGATAAAAAACAAACTAAAAGGACAAACATGAAATAAATAAGGTAACACGTGGAAAACAAAGAGTACCAGAAAAAGAGGGATTCTCGTCAGAAAGCACACGGCCTTGAGATATACCAATTTACGAACGAGAAAAACCACCATGACTGGAACTAAGCAAACTGGTGGGCGTTTCACAAGGTTGATCCCTAGACCGAGAAGTATTGGAAACCAAAGGATTAAAAAAGATGATATTTACACACGGAGAAATGGTCTCACCACTGCATGTCAAATAAACGCCTAAGTCACGCATACGCTATGCCAAACAAGAAGAAGACGGGCTTGTGACAGCGCGGCTTTAACCTGTATATGAGACATGAAAGAGACATCAGCCGATGTAGAGCCACAAATGCACGGGACTGGAAAATTCCTGCATCACGTTTGGCCTTTTTAGCCCTACGATGAGGCGACCATTCATGCTCAGGAATATTGAGATATTCCTATACCATGAAAGAACGCGGTTTATACCCGACAGGACCAATAAGGATATTACCCTGATAACGCGCAACCAATATCCATAAGAAAAAAAAAACAGAGAGAGAGAGAGAGGTAAACAAAGAAAAAATTGAGCACAAAACATACTTGTCCAGAAGAAGATCCGGGAGTCGATTTGGGGACTTGAATCCAGGAGGCATCAACCCCTTTTTGGATTCCTTTCTCAACAGATCATCACTCACCCAAGGAATCCAGCCGGTAGTCAAAGGAAGCAGGGTCGACCCTTGAGCCGGACCAAAGACCCTGTTTTTCTTCCATGGATACATCTAATTTGATACGTCCCAACATATGCATTAACTTAAGATCACCCGAGGATAATGCAGGAGGATAATCTGGAAGCCGTAAAAAAAAGTTTAAATCCTGCCTGCGGATTTCCGAATGAAATGAATACAAATTGGGAAAAACAAAGAGAGCACTCGTTGGAGAAAGTTACATGAAAGGGAAATTGATTGATCAATCGAATAGCTGTGTTTATCCTTTAAAAACAAAGCGATCAAAGCTGCTCCTAGCATTGATATCTTTAGTAGAATATGAACGCGCGAAAGGATAGCGGACCCCTTGGTCAAAACCTAACTGACGTTCCACACGATCAGAATTATAAGACACCGCTATAAAATTACCCAGATAAAATCCAGGAAGATAACCAGGCAACACGACCATAATAGAATCAAAGTCGTCAACTTCCAAAGTTTGTGAAGAATCCAAATTACATCCTCAACCTCCATGGTAAAATCATAATGGAGGGAACAAGAACGACCATCATGATAAGGAAAGGGCTTGAATTCACTGGCTACATCCATATATTTAACAAGGGTATCCTTGGAAGATCTCCCTTTCCACGCCAAAGGGCCATGTATAGATAGTAGTAAGTAGTAGGAAACATTTCAACTTTACCATCCTTTTTCGTAACCCCCTCCTCACGACGAATGGCTAAAGCGTTAACCGGGGGAGCATACTTGGGAAAATGCTCCCACGTCCAGGCCTGAAAAAGATTCGATGCGAAAAAAGGTCTCGACTTCATGATGAACATTGACTATACGGATATCCTTGCATAGGAGGTCTAGATGACGATATAAGCCACCCAAGAAAATGGGTGCCAAGGGAAAATAGATGCCTCATGACATCAGTACGACCATCAATACGAGCTTATTCTTGATGGTATCACAGGGGTTATGTTCAAAAATATAATGACAAAGCCAGTAAAGGAGAATGGTCTCTAGTTCAGCTCAGGGATTCTCTTCTTTCCGAGAAGAGAGCCAATTCCTCCGCCAGAAGAAGTCGGAGCGCAGTATCCCACCTATAAAGGAAAAGAGGCACGCTTATTTACCTTGATATCATAATCGGCAGAAACTTTGCTTTGGGCAGCTTGACCTGACAGCGAAGCGGCATGGGCTTTCATAGAGCCGGCCATCATCTTCTCACCAGTTGGGCAAGTTAGGACATCCTCCACTAATTATTAAATCTCTCTCCTGCCTTACCGAAGCTGAGGTTACTATAGACTTCCCTTTGGCTGATTTTCCCGACCAACACGCTCTATTCTACGTGACGAGAACCCTTTATTTGAGAGCCACTCTTTTCTATCTTGGCCTCTCGAAACTTACCCTTATAACTAATCAAATTAATAAGAATAAAAATCCTTATCTGAATCATTCGTGGCTTCATAGATGGTCGCCTCATGATAAAGATGGGACCCGTGAATTTGCAATCCCATTAAGGCAATAACGTCTTCTAAAAGCGGAACCGCTTCACCCTAAGCAAAGAAAAAAGTGTGGACTTTAGATATCCAACGTGAATAAACTCAGAGCATATCCCTTTCATAATTGGAAACCACATGGTAAAGAGATTCTTATACTGTACCGTATATCCCCAAGGAGCGGAGCGTAGAATGTATTTAACCTAATACTCCCAGGAAGGGGAACACTTTCCCAAGGAACGTGAGTGTACGGTTGGAAGATGATAATCCCCGCGTTGGATGGCCATGCACGAAATTTTATTAAAGTAATGAAGAGGAGGTCGCCTTCCTCGGGTGCATTAACCATCTGGGGGAGGAAAAGAAAGGCAGCAAATTCAGATTGATCAAACGAGTATCGAGGTCGTCATCTGTAGGAGTTATCCGTCAACTAATAAAAAGTCTCAGGTCTCAAGGATCTTCGTAAATCTTGACTATCGAGGATTTCCTACATAGAGTAGAAAACTCTATCAATAGGAAGAGGAAGGCTTCCATCGTCGGAATAACCACTAGACTCGACCCGCGCTTACTCTTCCACTTTCTCCTCTTTAGTCTCCATTTTTTTTCGTTTTTACTTTGTCCGCTGAGGAGTGTTTAGATGAGTCGTCTGACATTGAGAAAAATAAGGAGATAAGGTACGCACAATAAAAAAAAGATACTATAAAAGAGAGATTTTGAGAATATATAGTGAAGTATTTGAGGGATGGGGGTAGGGTAGTTAATCATATAACTATAACCGCATACCAAAGGTAAGGAATTCCAAAACATGATGGACACATCAAGTGACAGGGAAACCAACCGTCGCGCGTGCTCAAAGGTGCGTGTTAAGAAACTAACCAAGGGGAATTTGTTTAATGACGTGTGAATTGATTATTGGGATGCCTAACGGTTATCCTAATAGTCAGGGGACTAATGTTGATACCTGAAAAATGACCATCTATTGATAAGGGGAGTCATTTCTATAAGATGAGCATGGACCTATGGTTGCATAGGAACTTGGGGACTAAACTCAAGCTTTTAATCTTATATCCATGTATATATGGGGTAAAAAGAGAATAAAAGGAGAAGTGAAGGGTAGAGTTGAGAAGATGGCATTTTGGTAATACTAAGGGGTTCAGAAGGACATGTGTCATAAGAAAATGGAAAATGAAAACCTATAAAAGGAAAAGAAATAGTATTAAGAGACGGATCTTCTCTCTCTGACTAAATGAGGAAAGGTGTAGTCCTTGCAGTGACTAGGATTAGTCTCCCCTTTTATGAATTTAACCTAAAACAACCTGTAGATGGTGGGTTTTTGACAAGGGAGAAAATTATAATATCGTCTTTACTCAGCTGCAGAGATATAAAATAAATGTATTTGTATAAATGTTCTGGCCCGGGATCAGAATTATGAATATGTACTTTAGTATTATATTCCGCAAGAGAAATAGGAATGCATATTCATCTCATGGATATACTAATCTTATATCTTTTTTATATTTGCATATGAGCCTCTAAAATTTTAGGGCTTTACTCGGCTAAACCCTCGTTATTTTGTGTGTGTCCATGCGAACTATCTGTACTAATCAAAACGAGTTGATTATACAAAATTATGAACATTCTGAATAAATGTATGGCCATTTTGAATAAAAATGCTAATTAGATACATACCATCTAAATGAAGAGTCGCATTGAACATCATCTCAAGTCACAAACTTCCACGACTGAATTCCTTTAATATGTTCTGTATGCACTGCATAAAATCCAAGCGTAATGCCAACATTACGTCTCATGCGATTTAGAATCCCTAAGAAGGGCATAGCCATGGCCACGACATTAGCAAGTGCTAGCCCTAACAAGTACCAACGCAACACAAGATGGCACTAGCACCTGCACCAACGCTCACATGCCAACATGCCAATTAGCCCACACGCCAACGCTAGCAGCACCAGCAACGCTAGCGCTATCGCTTCCAACGGCGCTAGTGCTACCCTTACCTACTGCTGCAGTGCCATCCTCGTTTTCTTATGATAGTTCAATTCCTTGCTTTCTCGTGCCAACATCATTCTTCGTTGCTAGCGCCATCACCTAGGCCAAAGCCACGACACTGGCAGGTGCTAGCAACACCCTAATCGATCCTATAGCATTTATATGCGCCATTGTTGCTAGCACAAATTGTATGGTGCAAACAACATACAAATATGCCATTTCCATACTGCATTGGCACAAATTCATTGGTAGCATTAGCTCATGACAAATTTCCAATTACTCATGTATGTTGAGTATGATAGTTCATGACTCCACTAACTTTACGAGAAATCAAAACATATTACATGCGGGGATTCTTCATAGGTATTGGTTTGGCGGTGTACAATAACATGCGACGTGGCAACACCCCATGATAATAAAGTTACAAAGTAGTGGTGACGGTTACAGCAGTTAAAAAGATAATGGAATAATAGTTTGGGAGTTTCCAGAAACCTCCTCAAACATAATGGGCGGTTATACCATTACCCTCACAATATCCATCTCTCCATCTCTTCACTACCTCCACTACTTATGAAGAAAGAAGTGTTATTCTAAACTACTATAAATAGGCTAGTTAGCCCATTCAGAAAAGAAGAACAAGATTATCATTATCACAAGCTCTGTTATTCTTCATAGTTCAACACTTCTACACACAATTCATCACACTCATTTCCTTCAACTTTTTTTGCTTCCCTCCCCTAAGATCAGCCCATTTTTTCTCTTTGTGACAGAAACGGGAAAAAATGGTTACTTTTGTGGTTTAGGATTGTCTTGTATGATTTTGATTTCCGGATCTAAAGAAAGTACTTCTTCAGTATATTGTTTTGCCTAGAATTAATTTTTAGGTACAAACAATTGGTGACCGTAGTGGGAGATCAATATCTCGGTCACGAATCCAATTTTTCAACCATCTGAAAATAAATTCTCCAACCGTTTCAAAATAGGGTGGATCTTAGATCTAGTTTAATCATTAAACTCAATTCAGGTCTAGCAACTAATCTCAATTCTGGTGTTCCATTCCTCAAAATGTTTTCACCAAAAACACCAACACTCTTTTCTCAAGAAGTGCTACTGGAAACGCCATGGATAGCCAAACATCATCAAGTCTCTCAAATATGATGAAGAGACCTTTGCTGAAGCACAAGAAGACATGACTAACACATAGAAGGAAATACTCGCTCCTCTCAAGACTCGTATGAAGCACCCACCTCTAGAGAAACACAAGTATTATATGTAGCAAACCAAAAACGTCTCCAAAGTTATTGATGATGCTAACACGTCCAGAGCCCACGTCCAAATAGATAAAAGATAAGTTCGTCTAGCCCCTGATTTGGTACCAGGAAACAATCCACAAAAAAATTTCAACACCAGTGGAATTCTGGAAGGGTCCATACAAAAATCATAAAAAGAAAGATGGATCTAACTAATGTTCCTGATGATACCAACGTCAGCACATCCAGAATCAACATTCGATACGTTGATGAGATCTTCATTAAAAAAAAATAACCAAGGATCCAACGACCAAGTTTCGTCATTCATAAAGGTCTAGAGAGACCACTACCACTACCATTTTTGTGGCCAGGGGTGTCTGTTACCATTTCATCAGCAACAACCCTGTATATCCAGACTACGACATAGTTCTGGGATATCTATGAATTCACAGAAACAAGGCAGGCTCAACACATCTCTAGAGAAATTGTCACCAAGGGACCCTGTTGTAGGCGCTAACAAGCCATCATACCCTAAAGATTTATAACCTTTAGAACATCACCAAACGAAGGATCTGGATGCCAAACAATTGCATAAAAGAGAGATGATATCGTACACCCATGGATTTTGCGTACAATGCCTTGCATTCATACTTAGGATTTCAATTTACTTAATTGAACAAAGTATTATTTCTCTCTCTATAAAATCCTTGCAAACTATTCAAAATCCACCTACTCAAAATCCCAAAATAAAACCACCGAAAATTTGGGTATCTCAGAAACACATAAAAACAAAACTTACTACTTAGAAAAGATCTCTGAAGACTGGTTCAACACCATCATCATATGCTCTCTCCACCTGTGTAATGATCTAGTTGCAAGCCTCAACTCTCGGGATAGTCTTTCAACATCATCCTTAGCCTTGGTAATCGCTTCTAAGCCAAAGATGCACCTACTTCTTTCAAGTTCTCCTGAATGGCTTTCTTATGACGACAAAGCCATCCAACAACAAGCTTAGCCATCTCAGCTTCCTCCAAGATTCGGGTATTGTCAAAATCAAAGTTAAAGTCAACTCCAGTATTTGGATACTCAATTGGTGCAATTTTCATCGCATTGGCATCCTATGCAACGACACACTTGGAGCATCATCTTCAACAACTGCATCTGAAGGATCAAAAGAACCACACTTGGGGACTGGGGATTTGTACAAGATCCCATCGCTGTCAAGAACCTCTTCATCCTATAGGATATGGTCAACCAGAGAATCACAACCTTGACAAGGCCCTTTACTCTCCAAAGAATGCATCTGAAGGATCACAAGAACCACACTTGAGGACTGAGGATTTGTACAAGATCCCATCGTTGTCAAGAACCTTTCCAGCCTATAGAAGATGGTCAACCAGAGAATCACAACCTTGACAAGGCCCTTTACTCTCCAAAGACATGTCGTAAAGGTATATTCACCTCTACCAACTACGTCATCGACTCTGATAGGCGTCTACAACCCTCTAACAAGCTAAGACGCATCCCAAGTCTACTCCATAAAATATAACTTCAGTAACCAGAAAGAAATATGACAGGGAGTGCTCACTGTAGCCATCCCGTATGACAATCAATGATTCGGAAGATAACTCAAGAGACGCCTCCGGAAACATAATCTTTGAAAACACCTGTAGTACCACGTCAGCAATATGACACCTTTCAGCTCATCCTCTTCACCCTCGATATCTCCAGAGGACTTCTCCCATATGAGCATTCCAAGCATACCATCATCACATCCAGAAGGGTAAAATAAGTTTATGATCTAAAGGGTCAGGATAAGACACAATTTCATCCATTCAATGCTCACAAAAACGTCCCAGTTGCGAATCAAAATCCCGGGAACCAACGAGGGATCCAACTTCAATTCAAGTTCTTGTTGCATCCTTAGCGCACAAAGACAACAACAACAATATGGGGTGTCGACTTTCCTGGATTCCATTGCCTGATCATATCCTAGAAGCATGACTCACGGTGATACTATCAAATCATCCCTCTTCTAATAACATGCCAAAGGAGCTACACCTGGGGACTGAAGAATTCTCCAGTTTTAGAGATTTAACGCTCATCTCCTTCGACCAGAGTATTTGATCATCAACAGTAATAACAACAAGACTTCCCACTTGTATTATCCTGATAAAAATGGGGCTACACCACTGCTTACAGCTGCTTCAACAACACTAGATTGCCAATTGGAGAAAAACAATTGAGTCAAATTCATCCCCCGAGAGCAAACGACGCTAGCAAAGAAAATAATATAAGCATTTATTCCCTGGAATTACCAAGTCCGGAAAAGAGATGGTCTCTCACTTGTCCGTCCATACACAATCTCTCACTTGTCCGTCCAAGTCAAGACCCTCTGCTTGTCCACCCAGTCGTGGCCTCCTCTCTTGCTCCGACCATGTAAACTTGTACACTTATACTTACAAACTTGAATTACTGATGTTCCATCTCTAATGATGATATTGTGCCTCTATACATCCTTGTGAATCATCCATGACTTGCAGATCCATCAACGTGACGATATTCAGAGTTCAAACCTACTATAATATCTTTGGTAATATCTAATAACTAAGCCTTGTTATTTTGTTTTTTCGTCAATATTAAACCTCAGAATTCTGCAGAAGAATTTTAAGGTAGGTTCTCATCCTTGTCGCTTTATATATGTATGACTGAGCTTATCAGAGAAACTACATATACGACTAAGTTACTTGATGAATTGACCAACATTCATCACTGTAAAAAAAAATTAGAATATTACTGGTGTTTATTATGATATTCCCAGATGTTCTATGGTTATTGCATAACAAATCTCAAGCTCCTAGATGGATTATCTACTAGTATGGAGCAATTTATCATTTGGTGCTATATCCCGCAGCTGGATTCCCAAAAGTTAACTCATGTCAATATTCACACTCAATTGAACAATATTGACTCACTAAAATATCTATAACTTTATATAAAAGTTACATACGAGTTCACATCTTAGTGTTCTGACATCATCACTCCCTCAACACTCATCTTAGTGTTCTGACGACACCACTTCCTTTAGTGTTCTGACAGCACCACTGCCTCAACACTCCTCTTAGCATTCTGACGGTACCACTGCCTCAAAACTCATCTTAGTATTCTGACGGCACCACTGCCTCAAAACTCATCTTAGTGTTTTGATGGCACTACTGCCTTAACACTCATTTTAGTGTTCTGATGGCACCACTGCCTCAATACTCAACTTAGTGTTCTGACGGCATCAATGCCTCAACACCCATCTTAGTGTTTTGACGGTAGCATTGCCTCAACACCCTCTACAACCAACTAATGTTCCTAATACCTTCCCATTGTTGTTACAGTAGAAGAAGAATGCTCTACATACCTAAGAGTAAAATCGAAGAAAGAGCAAAAGTTTCCCAGCCAACTGCTACACTTCTAGTAATATCTAACCATTAAACGATAAAAGTCATATTTTATTTCGTCTGGCAGACTACCATCTAGTGCTTAACACGCAAAATTACTCGTTCCGCGATAAGCAGGGGACTTAATGTAGATGGTGGGTTTTTGACAAGGGAGAAAATTGTAATATCGCATTTGCTCAGCTACAGAGGCATAAAATAAATGTATGTGTATAAATGTTCTGGCCCGGGATCAGAATTATGAATATGTACTTTAGTTTTATATTCCGCAAGAGAAATAGGAATGCATATTCATCTCATGGATACACTAATCTTATATCTTTTTTATATTTGCATATGAGCCTCTAAAATTTCAGGGCTTTACTCGGCTAAACCCTCGTTATTGTGTGTGTCCATGCGAACTATCTGTACTAATCAAAACGAGTTGATTATACAAAATTATGAACATTCTGAATAAATGTATGGCCATTTTGAATAAAAATGCTAATTAGATACATACCATCTAAATGAAGAGTCGCATTGAACATCATCTCAAGTCACAAACTTCCACGAATGAATTCCTTTAATATATTCTGTATGCACTGCATAAAATCCAAGCGTAATGCCAACATTACGTCTCATGCGATTTAGAAGCCCTAAGAAGGGCATAGCCATGGCCACGACATTAGCAAGTGCTAGCCCTAACAATCGCTATCCATACTCCCAGTACCAACGGAACACAAGATAACACTAGCACCTGCACCAACGCTCACATGCCAACATGCCAATTAGCCCACACGCCAACGCTAGCAGCACCAGCAACGCTAGCGCTATCGCTTCCAACGGCGCTAGTGCTACCCTTACCTACTGCTGCAGTGCCATCCTCGTTTTCATATGATAGTTCAATTCCTTGCTTTCTCGTGCCAACATCATTCTTCGTTGCTAGCGCCATCACCTAGGCCAAAGCCACGACACTGGCAGGTGCTAGCAACACCCTAATCGAGCCTATAGCATTTATATGCGCCATTGTTGCTAGCACAAATTGTATGTTGCAAACAACATACAAATATGCCATTTCCATACTACATTGGCACAAATTCATTGGTAGCATTAGCTCACGACAAATTTCCAATTACTCATGTACGTTGAGTATGATAGTTCATGACTCCACTAACTTTACGAGAAATCAAAACATATTACATGGGGGGATTCTTCATGGGTATTGGTTTGGTGGTTTACAGCAACATACGGCGTGCAAACACCCCATGATGAGGATGTTACAAAATAGTGGTGATGGTTACAGCAGTTAAAAAAGATAATGGAATAGTGGTTTGGGAGTTTCCAGAAACTTCCCCAAACATAATGTTTATACCATTGCCCCCACAATCTTCATCTCTCCATCTCTTCACTATCACAACTACTTATGAGGAAAAAAGTGTTATTCTAAACTACTATAAATAGGCTATTTAGCACATTCATAAAAGAAGAACAAGCTTATCATTCTCACAAGCTCTGTTATTCTTCATACTTCAACACCTCTACACACAATTCATTACACTCATTTTCTTCAACTTTCTCTGCTTCTCTCCCCTAAGATCAACCCATTTTCTCTTCTTGTGACCGAAGCAGGACGGAACGGCTACTTTCGTGGTTTCGGCTTGTCCTGTACGATTCTGATTTTCGAATCTAAAGTAAGTACTTCTACAATACATTGTTTTGCCTAAAATGAATTTTTAGGTACAACCACAACCCTAACCACATGCTCGCAAGTTCGAAATGTTAACTTAGGTTTGTCACCTATACATCAAAATCCACAATTTTTTTTGCAAAGTTGATGCTTCACTACTTGTGATAAAATATTTTAACAATTACGGATTAAGACGTAATAATCTAGTTTTAGTATGGCAAACAAGTTATTCAATCGTACACTTAAACAACTGGAAAGCATTCCATGGTCATCAACATAATAGAAGGCAATCAATCAAACATTATTGAGAAAGAAAGATTAACTTGAATGAATAGTAGAAACCAAGTCACATAGCTTCGAATTTTTCCCTAATCTATATGACTTAGCTAATATAGTTCATGACTAATAGAAGGAATAATGGAAAACAAGAATTTGAAACCAATCAAGCAAACCCAAACAAGTAGCATGTAGTGATGGTTATGGGTGTGAATGACCTGGTGATAGATGGTTCAGAACTGGTATGAAGGACCAGAAATTTTTTGCTTCCAATGGGACAGGTTACGACCCACTTGGCAAGATTTTACATCTGAGAAGTCACTCAAGGAACCAATATTACCAACTTTTCGGACCAATTCGGTTTTACCAAGCAAATGTAATCGATTTTACCAATCAAATATTTTTTGGTATTTCCCCAAATATTATATAAAAAGATAGACGTAGCTCTTGTTTCAAGGGTCATCGAAACCGACAAATAATTTCACAAATCGAGTTTCAAGCGTTACCGAATCCGACATACGATTTCATAAATCGAGTTCTATTAAACATAATTCTCGTTTAAAGGGTCATCGAGTCCAAAATGATTTTCATCGTTTTCCTATGAGGATATAATATCTTTTGTCATCGTTAGAGCTAACGGTCTTCCGGGTAGCCACCATAGGTGGGAGCTATGGCTGTCTGACAACACATATCGTATCAAAAGGGTGAGGAATAATCAGTCCCAGTGTCAAGGGTAGTTGCAAACCAGCCACTGTTATAACTAACGGTCTTCCAGGTAGCCACCCTAGGTG
The DNA here is from genome assembly GCA_023531435.1 of Papaver californicum. Lineage (NCBI taxonomy): Eukaryota > Viridiplantae > Streptophyta > Magnoliopsida > Ranunculales > Papaveraceae > Papaver > Papaver californicum. Next base: position 1,190,439 of record JAJJMC010022800.1, read on the forward strand.
GAAGGTCACTTCTAGCCATGGAAACTCACGGTACTAGGTCAAGCCTGACAAACCATCTTTTTCAAATGATATGAACTACTAGAGTTGGTAATCATTTCTAGGTCGATGGTATGAACTATCCTCATATACAACAATCAGATGATATGAATTACCTCGACCGGTAACAATCATCTCACATCAAATATTGAGAAAAATGACATGAATTACCGGTAACAATCACCTCGCATCTAAATTATTGAGACAAATGATATGAATTACCTTGATTGGAAACAATCAATTCAACATCTCAAGTACTAGGACAGATGATATGAATAATTTTGGTTGGTAATAACCATCTCTTATCTCATAGGAAAAACTAGATGATATGAGTTACCAGGGATAGTAACAATCCTCTCTATCTCGCATGTTAATCATATAAATAATATGAACCGAAAAGAAGCGATCATCTCCCCAGTGGATAGTATGAACAACCAGTATTGCAACTATATGTCTTACCAACGATATGTATATACTGCCAAGGTTGCAATCGCCTTTAAATAAATGGTATAAATTGTCAAGAAGTAACCAACCATGTTCCGACAATATGAACAACCTCGTGCAGTGATGCTGGGTCGCAAAGTGGCTACCTACGTACCTTCCTCCGTAGCTCGAGGGGATCAAGCACGATTATTATTTATTATATCTTATTTAGATAGGATGAAATTATAAATTGCCTACAATAGAGCAACAACTCTACCTGCCGGATAATATCCACTGCAATGTTCAAGTAGCAATCATTTCTTATATTAGGGAGCATGAATTGCCTATCGTAACAACAACTATTCTCATGGTTTTATAAAAGCGTGTCATGATACGCCTTAGGGTGCACTTTTTTATGCCTCAGGTCTAGAATGCACCAACTTTTGCTTTGTAATTTGATAATAAAAAAAAATATTAAAAATAAGTGGGCTTTATAGCCACCCCAGTAATTGAGCCTATAATCAATTATTTAAAAATTAAATTACCTCAATTCATTTATTTCTATATTAAACTTCCTCCACAAATATTTTTCCTTTCTTTCTTTGTAGCGTTACAAACGTTTCTCCTTCCTCTTTTTATCGTGTTGTTTTTTTTTTTTGTTCTCACCAGTAATTACCATCTATTTTACTATCTTTATCTTCTATTCTTCAAACTCCCTATCTTCTTTTTAGTAGTTTTATGATTTTGTACTAGAAAGTTTCATATAAATTTATAAATATTTAATTATTTATTTTAGTACATATTTTGTTGGGACATTTTTGCTAACGCGTTTTTCGCTATTATTAACCTTGAGTATCCCTAACTTTAGCAACAAGCCACTTGATAATAAAGTATAATTAAATTTGATATTTGCTATAATAACCGAATCTGAGAGCAACAATCAAGTTACTAATCAAAGTGTCAAATGTATGTCAGCATCACTAATTCCACAAAATATATCCTGAATAAGATGGATTCCCAAAGTACGTTTAATTCCTGGTATGAAATAAATAACAACTCAAATGGAGAAATCTAAGACAATATCCATAAACCGACGTCAGCTTATAGAGATTAGGTACAGAGCTTCGTATTCATAATCTTACAAAAATCAAGTCTTAAATCACGCTTTGAGATTTAAAGAAAATCATTCAATAAACCCCATACATAATCCATCTCTTAAAACCCACTGAAGACATATTACAATTACTGCCAACTATGGGTCTCGGAACTTTTAATCTATTTTCCTTCCACTTACTCTTTTGCTTTGATAACCAAGCCTTAACTAGTATTTTAAAGAGTTCAATTCTGATAGACAGCTCACTATCCAGGCAGTTGAGTAGTACAACTGGACAG
>JAJJMC010022800.1:1192299-1214475 GCA_023531435.1 Papaver californicum
ATCAATCTGTATATAAGAAAAGAAATGTTGAGTGACTTTTTTAACTATAAGAAGAGTTTTCATTAAATTCAACCTAACCAGTTGGAGGATTCAGAAGTAACAATATGAGATGAATACATAACAGTCTTAAACAAATTCTGGAACGGGTTGAGGAAATTTATGTTCCTGGCAGTCCATAATCCCGGGGATCTACCGATATATATGTATGTGTTACTTTATTGCACTGAACAACAACATAATAGAATCGCACGCCTTGAAGAGAGGCAAGCAAAGTGGAAATGACACTTCCATTCTGATTACATCTACTGTCGGGTAGCAAAGCTATTCCCATCACGCAGACGATGAACCTGGTATATAATTGGTACTAGAAAAGCATATGATTTTATTTTATTAAAACAGATTTGGAAGTTAGCCACCAGAAGAAGAAGAATGAGGTGAGCAGACCAGAAATGATTTACGTCAAAATACAGCTTTTATGCATCTAAGCTAAAAACAATAACACGACCAACTTATACAATAGGTCCAAATACTTGGTGGATGCAAAACCCTTTTTGCACCATGCCACCGGTAAGCAACTAAAGAACTATTGTGAACTAGTATCCTGTGTCAGTTGCCATTGAAGAATAAATAACACATACGAATTTAACATGAAATGCACCAAAACACGGTATATGCACGAGTACTTCCATTAGTATGACCTATGGATAATTAACAAACCTTTTGGATCAATGTCACCGTGAACAAAAAAAACCAACAAGGTAAGCAAACAAATTTAAGTAATATATACAACCACCGTATATTCATTTTTATGTTAGTTAACGCATACAAATGGTCTAAATGTTTGTATTAGTTAATATTAATTGTTATAGGTGTTAGAATTAAAAAATGATTTGTTAATATTTTGTCTTGATGGGAATTGATCCTGGGATTAAAGGGTCGCTAGTCATTATGTGGGTGAAAATAATAAATTCACCTTTTCACTTCTTAGTGAATAAGAAACCCTTGGTTAGTCCCACATTGGACAAACCAAGGATGAAGTCTATCCATATTACCACAAAGGTTGCACCTAAGGGAAAGAAATTGTGTATTGGATATGGACTAAGTGAATGGGATAGTGGGCAAACTCACACATATGCGGTGCTTCGCACAGAAGCACGCGAGCCGCTGGCTTTCGTATGCTTGCGTTTGATTTTGCGTGAGATGGCGTGTGCCCGTCGAGTACACGGCGTGAGCTCGACATGTGCCAGCGTGTGCCTATCAAGACTTAATCGTCTTTTGTTTTAAATTCCTACAATAAATATTTTACCGTTTTATTATTTATGGGAATTTATTCATATTAAAAATTATTTCATTATTTATGAGAATTTATTTGAATTAAATAAAAAAGATTTTTTCATAAATACAATTTAATTCTCCTCTCTCAAATTTTCCTATAAAAGCAGAAAAATGATTTTATTTTTCCTTACCCCAGACGCAGCTACTATCCTGTCGTCTTTTCCCCTCTTCCTGCTTTGTTTTGAGCACGTAGATAAAAATTTTCTTTCTTATTCTGCTGTTAAGTTCGCAACGGGCCAACGAGTTCTTGCTAGCTGGGTTGGTATCAGGTGGTTTTATCCTGGATTCGATTTGTCCTCACTAGTAGTATAGCAACATTTTTTCTAGAGGTGTACCCGATAAATATCGAGTTAAGGGCAGTATGTTGAACATGCGACTCCATCTTCCTGTGTGTGTGTTTTTCTGAAGTCTGTTGTTGTTTCTTCTAACCCTTAACTATCTTCAAGCTTCTATTTGGTTTGTTCTCTGTTACAAGATATTACCCAACAATCTTAACTCGATAATTTTTTTTTAAATTTGTAACTATGGAAACGAGAAATATTTTTCGGGAATTGTTTGCAAGATGTTGTCTCTCAGTTACATTCTTGTGATGGATAGTTAGAGCTGTTGAAAATGGTGGACGGTTGTGATTGTACAGCAGTGAAGAAAGTGGCATGTTAGGTCTCGAAATTGCAGGTTGATTTGAACGAATGGGTGGTATTAATTGTTAGCAGGCAGAAGAAGATAGATTATTATCATTAGTTCGATTCAATCAAATCGATCGGAAATGTCGATGATGATGGGACTGAAATATTCACTTGTAGTCTTTCGATCTCTCACTACTACTATTTCACCAATCAGATCTTCACGAGATTCATTCCCTGACCTCGGATCGATCTCTTTGTGAACGTTGCTTCTGCAATTGAGTTGATTGTGGGTTATACGTAACATACATAGTTATCGACTGTCTCCTTCTCCTCTTCGTTCCCGTTTCAGAAGAAGCTCTGATTCAACCATAGCGGCACCAACCGAGTCAGTCTAGTGTTTCGGTCGTAAGAAGACAGCAGTAGCTGTAACTCACTGCAAGAAATGTCGTGGTTTAATCAAGATTAATGGATGTCCAATCGAGTTGGTTGAACCAGAGATTCTTCAATTCAAAGCTTATGAACCGATTCTGATAGTAGGTCGTCAGAAATTTGCTGGTGTTGATATGAGAATAAGGGTTCGTGGTGGAGGTCACACTTCAATATTTATGCTATTCGTTAGAGTATTGCTAAAACATTAGTTGCTTATTTTCAGAAGTATGTTGAATCTTTAGCTCTTGTTGCTATGCTTTATTTCTTCTTCGCATTATGTGGGTGTACTCTCGATCGAAATTTCTGATCAGATTTCTCCTCTTCGACTTGATAAGTTCTTCATCAATATCCTTATTTTCAACTCAACCTGCAATTCCCAAAGCAATTCCGGATCTGGAAGTATGAAATTAAAAAACCCAAATTACCATCATTCTGGGCGTGTTCATTGTGATTGTCGGATTGCTATGGGGAATCAGGGAATGGAATTGTGATTATTGGATCTAAATCATGGTTTGCGGGGTTTCTCGATTTTGTGTGTTCATTTACCAGGCAGCAAAAAGAAAGAACGAACTAGAGGAAAAAAATCTCGGTTGAAGGTGATGATGCTCAGCAGTAAGAGTGAACGGAGGTGGTGGTACCCCTATTGTGTGGGGCGACGCCTGAGAAAAATTTCCGTAGTCGGTTTGAGTTGAAAATCCGGATGAGCGAAGAAAAATGTGAGGTGTTTCACACGTGATTAAAGGAAGAGTCAGAGAAAATACTTTTTTACCCCTCCTTCATATGACACACATGTGGAACACATGCTTATCTAGAGTTTTCTTTCATCTCTACTATTTGTGCTCAACAAAATTATAAGGGATGACTAAATGTACTAAGGCACTCAATTTGGATTGGGCTCGAGTTTAAGGTCCTAGAAAGGTGGTCATCCGGGGCTCGTTTTTTTCCTTCGTCTTCGTCGGACAAAAGGTGTTCAATTCGTGTTTGATTGTGAATCTGGGTTATCTGCTTCTGGTGGTTTTCGGAGGCAGTTTTCTTGGTCGTTAAATTGTGAAATTTTCGGAGGCAGTTTTCTTGGTCGTTCTAAAGGAAGCAACGGAAACTGAATATGGACGAATCATAATATAAAGGTATGATTTCTTAATTATAATCATAATATATTTTAATATATGAATCGTATGCATGTTGTCTTGAAATTATTAAAACGGTTAATTCACTCAAATTAACAACCGTAGGTCACGTTTGATGAAACGTTGAGATGCACTAAAATTTATGCACTAAATTTAATGCACTAAAATCAAGACACATAATAAAACGTTGTTATCATGCACTGAAATGATTTTACATAAAGCATAAGTGGGTGTTGATTATTTGATTATAAATAAATCATATTCATATTATAATTAGGCAATATTTTATAGAAATCGTAAGAATTTTATTTATAGAGAAATAAAATAAATTAATGCTAAATTATTATGAAAACAAAAGAACAAGTTTTTTGGTACAGTGTCTGAAGTCAAATTGATAACCAATATGAGAGACTGGTGGGTAGACTCTGGTGCTACCAAGCATGTCCGCGGAAACAAAGATGTGTTCACCTCCTATGAGAAGGTAGGGGAAGGAGAAAAGCTCTATATGGGTAACTCGTCCGCATCACAGGTTGCGAAAAAAGGCAAAGTTGGGCTGAAGCTCATTTTTTTTGGCAAAACTCTCACATTGAAGAAATTGTTCATGTTCCGGACATCTGTAAAATTCTTGTATCTTGTAATATCTTAGATGATAAGGGTTTTTTATGAATCTGGGAAAAATAGTATAACTCAGTAGAAAGAGCTATAAGACAAAGGGTTTTAGAAATTAAATGTAACCTCAATTTAAATAAATAAATTTGATTTCTTTTATGTTTGTGTGTCATTCAATGTTTGACATGGTAGACCTGGTCATGTTATTCAATGAACAATCTGGCGAGCATAGGCTGCATTACCAAATTTAATTTGGAAAGTAAACATAAAGGTTAAATATGCATAAAATCAAGATATGCTAAAAAGTCTTATAAGAAAAAACATTCAGGAAAAATTCTAAACCCTTAGAATTAATTCACTCAGACCTAGTTGACTTGAACTCAGTTCAAACTAGAGGTGAAAATATAATTCCTTAAGGAGATGATGAAGCCATGAATTAGTTCAGGACTACCTGCGAACTTGTGGGGGGAGACCGTCCACTCAGCTTGCTATGTCCTGAACAAAGTACTTATTAAAACATCGGATAAATCTCCAAATGAATTATAGAAAGGTAGATAATCCTATTTTGCATACTTCAAAAATGTGGGGGTGCTTGGATAAGGTTTTTATCCCTCCAAATAAGAGGACAAAGATAGGACCCAAAACTGTTAGATGTGTCTTCTTTGGATATCCTGAACACATTACAGATTATAGTTTTAGGGTTGTAAGTTCTGATATTTCAGAAATTGGTCTGAATACCATTAAGGAATCTAGGGATGTTGTGTTACTTGGAAAAATTATTTTCCTTTGAAATCTGAATCTCGCATGATATGTGTTGATCCCATGGATATCATTTCTACTAGTCAGACGATACTTCTATAGGAAGATGAAGTTGAGCCTTGAAGAGGCAAGAGATTTAGAATAGAGAAATCTTTTAGAGCATGCAAATTTTGATCATGTAATGATTTCTAATTGGTTTAAAATAAATGAATCTGACAAGTATGTTTACACTAAACTTGTGCATGATACCTGTGTGATTGTATGTTTATATGTTGATGACTTGATTATACTGGATACAACCATAGATGTATTTTATTCCATTAAGAACATGTTGAATGAGACCTTGACATGAAAGGCTTAGGTCCCTCAGATGTAATCTTAGGGATGTAAATTAGAAGAGAGTCTAATAGATATAGTCTTAGTCAATCTCATTATATTGAATTTGTACTTAGAAAATATAACCAGTTTGATAGGAGCATTGGGATGCACTTTTTAGAGTGTTAAGGTATCGAAAATACACTTTAAACTTTGTTTGAGTAATAAGAGATACTCTGCAGTCCTTGAAGGACATTGTAATACAAACTGGATAGCGTACGCAAAGGAGTCTAAATCTACGAGTGTATATGTTTTCACTCTAAGATGTGGATCAGTGTCTTGGAAGAGTTCCAAACATACCTGTATCGCTCGGTCCACTATGGAATCCGAGTTTATTGCGTTTGATAAAGCAGAAGAGGAAGCCGCTTGGCTAAGATGCTTTTTAGAAGACATTCCTCTCTGGCATAGGCCTGTGCCAGCTATATCTATACATTGCGATTGTCAAGCTGCAACAACTAATGCTAAAAATAGCAATTATAATGGAAAATCCATTCATATTCGGAGAAGACACAATTCTCTAAAACAACTAATCTCGAATGGAGTTATTTCTGTTGACTTTGTGAGGTCTAAGGAGAATATCGCGGACCCTTTGACGAAAGGCTTGTCCAGGAGATAGTTAGTAATGCATCGAGGGGGATGGGACTTAAGCTCATCAATTAAAACTTGCCATGAAGGATACTCAACCTTGCTGACTGGAGATCCCAACATCAAGGTTTTGAATGAGACAACTAATTTGTGGCGGGTAAAAATTAAACACTATCAGAGAATTATTTTCTCTGTCCCTTCCCTATAGTGTATCCGTGATAGTGTGACTGCATGTGAGGATGACTTACAGTAAAGTCTTAATGAGTTATATAGTTTCAATTTAAGATTGAAATGGGGTGTAGCAGTTAACACTCTTGATAGAACTCGCCTATCTGAATGAGGAAGTGGGTCACTTCCTATGAAAACTGAGCTGATTCTCTAGAGCATTCTGAGAAACGGGATATGTCCAGGGCCAAAACAGACACAACGGCGTGAACTTAACAGCAATTTTAAGAGATATCTCTATAAGGAGTTATTGATGAATTATACCAAACGACGGCAGTTCAAGACACCGCGTTCATTGTCCATCAAGTAGTTCCGGTGCTTCTCACTAAGCAAAGGTTCAATTTTTATGGACACCTATTGCTTAAGAGGTATTTCTCGTTTTTCAGGTTTTTATGATTTCTTCGTGTTTCTTCATACATGTGGGGGATTGTTAGAATTAAAAAATGATTTGTTAATATTTTGTCTTGATGGGAATTGATCCTGGGATCAAAGGGTCGCTAGCCATTATGTGGGTGAAAATAACAAATTCACCTTTTCACTTCTTAGTGAATGAGAAACCCTTGGTTAGTCCCACATTGGACAAACCAAGGATGAAGTCTATCCATATTACCACAAAGGTTGCACCTAAGGGAAAGAAATTGTGTATTGGATATGGACTAAGGGAATGGGCTAGTGGGCAAACTCACACATATGCGGTGCTTCGCACCGAAGCACGCGAGCCGCTGGCTTGCGTATGCTTGCGTGTGATTTTGCGTGAGATGGCGTGTGCCCGTCGAGTACACGGCGTGAGCTCGACGTGTGCGCAGCATGTGCCAGCGTGTGCCTATCAAGACTTAATGGTCTTTTATTTTGAATTCCTACAATAAATATTTTACCGTTTTGTTATTTATGGGAATTTATTCATATTAAAAACTGTTTCATTATTTATGAGAATTTATTTGAATTAAATAAAAAAGATTTTTTCATAAATACAATTTAATTCTCCTCTCTCAAATTTTCCTATAAAAGCAGAAAAATGATTTCATTTTTCCTTACCCCAGACGCAGCTACTATCCTGTCGTCTTTTCCCCTCTTCCTGCTTTGTTTTGAGCACATAGATAAATTTTTTCTTTCTTATTCTGCTGTTAAGTTCGCAACGGGCCAACGGATTTTTGATAGCTGGATTGGTATCAGGTGGTTTTATCCTGGATTCGATTTTTCCTCACTAGTGGTATATCAACACTCTTTCTAGAGGTGTTCCCGACAAATATCGAGTTAAGGGCAGTCTGTTGAACATGCGACTCTATCTTCCTGTGTGTGTGTTTTTCTGAAGTCTGATGTTGTTTCTTCTGACCCTTAACTATCTTCAAACTTCTATTTGGTTTGTTCTCTGTTACAGGATATTACCCAACAATACATTAACCTTAATATTCAATTCAGTCACTTTTAAAGCTCTCATCAGACCAATAAATAACACCCACTATCGAGTTAATAGCTCTACTCAACTTAGCTTCAGATAATTTGTTATAACATACTAAGTGTGACGGCTAATATACCATCTAACACGAAAAAGAACAAGCAAATGATGGTGGAGTCCACCAAAAATTAAGTTATCGCAAGTATTGGAACTTTGAACTCAGCACTTCCTCGTTTCCACTTCCATTTCTTTGATTCTCTCGATTTGCCTCATTTTCATATCTCACATTAGGCAAGCAGGCTCTTTTTATAAATATGAAACTAAGAATTAAGTGATGCATAATCTAACAACATTGTGGACAATGGAGTAAAAAACAAAAGGAGATATTCAAAAACATAATCTAGCAGCACTTTCGTATCTCATTAATACCATTTAATCGTATGAATTAGTGATAGAAATAAAAAAAAAACCCACAAACTTTAATGACATGAGAGAAAATAAAAAAACATTTTCTGATATCCCTATACAGTTTTCATTGAACGGCCAAATGGAAGGACATTTAACGTCGCCAATTAGGTTTCATAAGCCGTTAATGAATTGAACTTCATTTTTATTCTAGGATTCTACCATACATTTTGTTGTTTATTAGTACGAGGTTCAGCTATAACTTATGACCACAGTTGGAACTACTCATGCTGTCCATTTTTCGGGAAAGAATACAGTATGTTGGACAAAGACATTAGCAATGATTAAAACTTCTTAATCATCAGGTCTACAAAGCAACCGTTCCATTCATAAAAAACAAACCAGTGCCTCATTAACCAACACTTCCTCTCATACACTTTTTATCAACCATGTTACATTCTTAGTAGTTGCAAGCAACCCATTACTTCTCTTTTAGCCAGTACAAACATATTATAAACAACCCTAAGCCATCAATCCAAACGACATTCATAATCATCATGCTAGTAATGTGAAATTAATGTGGTCTTGTACTAACACGATCAATCTCATCATGCTTGTATGCAGACTTGAATCTAAAACCTATGAATACCCATCTTTTAAATCTTTTATCATAAAGCCCTAACAATTCCATACCAGCAAAGCAAAATAAAGTCTAGTTTTAGTTGGGTACTTACCTCGATGCAGTCCAAAATTTTGATTTATCCCTAGAGACAAAAAGTCATACTCCGTAGCTTGGGTTATACAAGACATTGAAAATTCTCAAAATTTTAATTAATCATTTCAAAACTTCAATTCACACGTTCAAGAGAATTAAATTAAAACCCTAAATGTAAAATTGAGTCAAAATGGAGAAAGGGCTAGATTTGTTGTCTTTCCTCAATACAAGGCTTGTTAAGTTAATTCCATCCCAAGCTTCACATCACTGATTTTTTTTTTTAATACGAAAATTAATTTTTATTGATGATTAAAGCTTAGCAATGTCTGATCGGATACTATTCCCGATCCTTTCTCAAAATGAGTTCTTCCAATCTGTTTTACCGTGTAAATCCAAAGAAAGTTTTATGTACCATATTATTATCTTTTGGAATAAAATTATACCATATTATTATCTTTTGGAATAAGTATATGAAATCTTCTATGAGATTGTTGTGTATCCAGTGAACTGCGTTCCTGCTTCCATTAGCCGCTAATACCACATTCCTACTGTCTTCTCCAAGTGCACTTCTTTTATCTCCATCTCTTTTACCCATTTAATTGCCTCTAATAATACATTTGTTTCAGCTTGTTCAACATCTATTATTGTCCCAGGAATGCATCTAACTAGTAGAATCCTACAAAATCATGACATATTAATCTAATTCCAGCTTGTCCAGATTTTTTAATATATGATGTATTAAAATTTATTTTCAATTCCTTATTATTGGATTTTTCCAAGTTGGGATAGATTCATCTTTTATATGCTGTATAGATTCTTGATCAATCATTTGTCTGTTCCATTCATTAAACTCCTCATTTATTTTTCCTATAATATATGTCTTATGTACCTGCACATTCTCAAAAATCAGTGAACATTTTTCCATATTTGTCAAAGGCCTAATACAATCACTGATTTTTCTATGAGATTATGCGATAAGAAAAAAGGAATTTTTTTTCTTACCTTCTAGAGAAGAGAAAGTCCAGAGCCAAAAATACTGGGAGAAAAGAATAAGGTGTTTTTCTCTATTGTGCTCGAAGCGAATTCAACTTAAAAAAACCTGGCTAACTTAAGGCCTACTAATTTTGTTTTAGGCCTACCATTAAAAGTTAAAAAGGACATAAGTAAAATCAAAAACCTCTTATCTAACTATTTTTGTTAATGCCTAATCTATCCATGATTAATTAGTGTTAATTAATCCATATGTTAGTTAAATTAGTTAGTGATTCAAGTTAGATCATAGGTAGTGTTAGATGGTAAGAATTAGAGTAGAGTTTTTTTTTTTTTGAAAGTTTAAAGAAGAAGGAGAAAAAGTTGAGGAAAACTAGGGTTTTGTGATTTTGGTGGCAAATATGAAATTTGATTGTATTGAAAAAAGTAAATATTACAGTGGTGAAAAAGAAGTTGGTGCATCTACATATCGCCAATCAGATTATCATGTTTTCAATCCTATCGATTTTGGGATATTTGTTGGATGAATAAGAACATGTAAACCAAAGCATAATTAAGGTTTTAATCAATCAAATGAAGAATCAGACCGGAAAAATGAAGATCATAATGTTCCAACCGTCAGGTATATGTGTTAAGGATCCTCAAACATGTAATTGTAGTTTATAATCTCCAAAAAGTGATTATTTTTTTTTGCAAATTTTCAGTTATTTTCTGGCCTACGCATTACCCATAATCGGCGGTTACAATGACACCACAACCGTCGATTCCACCTCTTCTTAAAATTATAAACCAGAATCGGCGGATATGGTCATGAACAACGCCCGATTGTGGTTTAGATTTGGGGGAATTGGTAGGTGAAAATATCGTCTTTTATGGACACCTATATCGACCAATTGTATCACTTGGAGATTTTTTTAGAAAACACCATGTATACAATTGGTCGATGTATATTGCTCTATGAGCCGATTGTAATCAAAAAATTGGCTAGAAAAACTTTTCTTTGTTCAGTGTTAGAATCGGCACATAAGTAGTTCAGTGTGCCGATTCCAACACTTGAGGATTTTTTCGCAAAAACAAGACCAGGTGAAATCGGGGGATAAATATGTATCTAAAGGCCAATTGTTAAGAATCGGCCGACAAGGTTGTTCCTTATCCACCGATTGTGTTGGAGATCAAATGTGCATTGATTTCCATCACATTGATTTGGTTTGGGGAAACAATGACGATGCAAAACAATGGTTTGTGGACAAAGGCATGGAGATCAAATGTGCATTAGTCTTAGGTAGTTGTTAGAGGAGTGATCTTTTAGAAATTATTTTGCAAGAGATGTGGCAAGACTGAAAGTCACATCCGCAAAGGACAAACGATATATGAAGAGGACGTCGAGGGTCTACATGAGTAAGTCAAAGAAGCATGATTGCCCGTTTAAAATTATAGTGCATAGACTGAATGGTGTATATAAGCTTTCTAAAGTGAATAATTGTTGTCATAATCATGATGTTAATTGAATTATTTGACACCCTCTATAAATGAAATGAACTTGCTTACACTATTAAATTGCATAAAATGAAACTCTCTTTATTTCTCGGTATGAGATTCAACTATCGGTGTAGCTTCGAAATAACTAAACGGTTCTCCTCTTCATTTGGTATATTTACCTTGTGCTGCAGGCGTGCCCCCTTTGTGTCTAGCTAGGAACTCGTTGTACTTGTAGCATAATTTTCTAACCGCTATTATACGAGAATAAACATACTCATCCCCATAAGATACAAGCGGTTTATTGTACTTATCATCCCACTTGGGCATGAAAGGACCTGTATTAACAAGATTCCAGAAAAGACTTTGAGAACGATGACCTTCCCGAATATCCAACACCGTGTAAAAAAATCTAATCCAATCTGTCTTTCTATTAGCATCTACATATATTTCCTTTTGTTTGATTCAGTTGTTAATTTTTTTTACTGGGTTTTTTGGGTATCTCTTCTTTCCTAAAAACAATTTATTTAATAGTTGATGACAATGGATTAACCATTGTAGTAGGATTTCTTAGAATAAAGCAGTGAATGATGGAGAATGATTTTTTTGTATGAATATTATGGTGTTTTAGGGTTAAAAAAATGTACGGTAGAATCGTACTTTCAAGTAGGTTCGAGAGATCAAAATCGAACAGGACGAGCCTAAACCAAAAAATGGTCGTTCACGTCCTGCTTCAATCACAAAGGTGGAGAAGGTTGAGGTAGGTCTTAGGGGAGGGAAGCAAAGAAGGTTGAGAAATATCAGTGTGGTAGGTAGTGTGTGAAGAAGAAAGGATTCTCTGAGAGGAATCACTAATTTTGTATGTTTAGTTTCTCCTGACTTGTTGTCCTGTTTTGTTCTTGTTTCGAATAGATGAGAATTATCTACTTATAGTTCAAAGGAGACACACTGATTTCTCGTAAGTCATGGAAGTTAGGGAGAGGTGGAGAAGTGATGATTATGGAGATTGTAGTAGGGTGGTTCCCGGAAAGTAGGGAAGACCTATCTGACCACTACTCCTCATCCTCTCAAATGCTCTGTAACCTCCCATTTCTTGTTACCTTCATATTCATGGAGGTGGTGCCACCACCCACGATTGTCATAGACCACCATACCAATACCCTAATGAGAATCCCCTCATGTGTTGTATTTGATATCTCGTGAAATAATAGAGTCATAAGACACCTTTGTTTTGATTGATTCAAGTCAAGTCAAATGACATGTTAAGTCAGTGAGGCATGTTGCGCGACTCACTGGATTAATAATCAGACTGATTAGTGTTGAGTCTGGGAAGTTCAGTAGTCATGTACTTTCTTAGGAGTAACATGGCACATTTAATGGCTAAGTATTTGCTCAAAAGTGACTTAGCGTAAGTTTGAGAGGCATTTGAGGACAAATATTATAGAGGGCTTCTTAAGCAATAAGACTTATTTGAAAATCATATAAGGATTCGTATTAAACCAATATTAAAAACAAGGGCGTATTTATGAGGGAAATAGCTAACAAGGATATCCAAAGTCTAGGAATCTAGGTAAGTCAAGAAAGCTAGGGCCAATTATTTGTGGTTTATATTTAAGCAAAGTGCTATAATAGCGTATTTATGCTCAGAAGAGCAATTTGAAAAGCATTCGTTGCGAATGAAGCGTTATTTAAAATGTATTATGGGGTTTAAGCATTAGCTATTCCCAAATTTGATAGATGTTACTGTAACATCGATGTGCATTCGAGTAAAGTTCAAGGAATTCAGCCGTGGAATTTATGCCACTTGAGACTAGTTCGATATGGCATGAATGTTATGAGTATTGGGGAGGCTGCGAGGCTAGTTAGAATGTTTTTAGTTGTTTAGAGAAGAATCAAGTTGCTCTATACTAGTGAGAAATTCATGTAGGAGACTGAGACTTATTATGTAGAGATTATAGACTACATTGTTAGCATAGAATGCCCGTAGCCTTTTATAGAGATTGTATCCTCTATTCTACTGCAGAATATAAGTAGGAATACAATATTTTGCATTTCGATATGAAGTCAGAAGTATGCGCATAAGTATGTGCGAATATTTCTATATTCCTGCATTTAGGCATAAATGTTATTTTACAATTCTGACCCTTGTCAAAAATTTACCATCTACATTAAGTCCCCTGCTTAATGAGGAACGGTAATATTGCACAGTAAATATTAGATGGTGACAATATGCTTATAATGATTATGTATGCATAATGTAAATATTAAGAGTAGAAGAAGATATACTTAGCTTCTGGCTTTTAAGTACTAGGATAAGTGTCCCTTAGCATGAATCTTAGCTTGGATTAGTAGATGCCCACGTTCTTGCCCGGAATTTCTAATTCGTGAGCCAAGGGAAGCGTAGCTGGGTTGAACTCTGATCCAGTCACGTTGGTTGAGGATCTACTAGAAGGGTCATGGGGAGTATCTCTTTGAGGATCACCATTGGTCAGGGAAGAAACTTGGTTAACTCTGTCTTATCCGAGATTGATATATGTCCCCATTTGCATTAACCCTGGTTAGGATTAGTATATGTCCATGTTCTCGTATGAAATGCTTTCTTCCTTGTGAGTAGAGAGGGCATGTAGTTGGCGTTTTCTTTATTTCTTTCTTTCTGAAATGGGTTCGCCTCATCTCAAATAGAGGATCAAGTCAGTTGGATCGATTCTTCATGTATATTTCCAGCAAGAAATATTGTTAGCTTCGTCTCCTCCGGCAATGTCTTTAAGGAAGAGTTAGGCCTTGGATTTAAACTTTCCTGTAAGAAAATAGTTGGTTTCGGTACTTGCTTAGGTTTTGAGTATTTAGCGGTCTAATGCTAGTGATAACGTCAGCAAGATGGTAGTTGATAAGAGACATGACACCAGGAAACGATGCTTTGAGTTGTAGTTGGTAGCATCAAAGTTGGAGAAATTGGAAACTGGCAGAAGAATCTAATGGTAGATCAGAACTGCAGGTGCGATTGGCGGTGGACTCTAGTGATCTTGTCGTACAAAGGTTGATGAGGTCTTCTTGGGAGATGCAATGCGACCTAACACGATGGTATGTCTGAGAAGATGAAAGTCCATGGGCAGATAAGGTTTCTATAAAACTGAGTCTTCTGAATCCCCTTTGGAAACCCTAGTTTTCACACCATTCGCTTCTAAAGTTGTTGAAGTTTCATTCGATGTCGTATTTTGACGTTTAACCCCCACTTTTGAAGTCAAGAGACCAAGATATCATATGAAAAATAATCACTCGATGCGGAGTCGGCTAGGTCATCCAACCATGTGTAAACATTTGTGATTAGTAATCCCGTATAAATTTTCAGATCTCGTCGACTTTAGTTTAGGATTCATATCTACTAGCCCAAATCTTCGATTGATGTTCCCTTCTGGTATGTCATAGTAGAGACATAGACGAACACTTATCGTGAAGGATGTTTTGACCCGCTCTTCACCAATTATTGCCGATTTATGAATTTGTAAATTGAAGAGTTACTGATGGGAGATTCAGAGAATAGAGGAGTGGACCGATCTGGTGCCTCGAGGTGATGTCGTGAGATGTTGTCATCGTAAAGATGATGGCTTGGTGAGGATGCTAGCTCATAGAGCAGGACAGGTTCTAGAGAGCATGACAGGTACCAGGAGACAGGACAGGTACTAGGAAGCATGACAAGCACCAGGAGAGGGGACAGGTACCAGGATGACAAGGTGTGCGATTTTCTCCATGGTGAGCATATTACTGGATTTCTGACTAGCAACTTGTAAACCAATATTCGAGAAGTTGAGAGGAAAAGCATGAATATGAGGTGACCATTTCTTTGAAGTTCTGAGCTAGAGATGATTGTAGTTTCAGAGTCCGGAGCGTGTTCAATAGTAGAATCATGTGGTTGTAAGTAGAAGCAACAAGGATGGAGTTACCTTTCATATAATAAGAGGAGGCTCCCTAGTGAGTACTGATATGAGATCTTGTTGCTAATACCGTTGCTGATTAGACCTTCTAGTTGAAGGGTGGCTAATGTATTAAAATTTAAGAAGTGAGAGAGTCGTCAGTCCCCCTGTGTAACTCACTTAGATATGCTTCCATGCAGGAGATAATCTTACAGCGTCATCACAGTTATATGCTCCCAGGAACTTGACAGGTCAAGGGAAGTCATGAAAGTTAGAGCCGTCCTTTGTCGTCGTTGAAGCGTTGAGGCTAGAGCGATTATCTGAATAGTATTTTTGGGGTATTGAGATGTAAATCCATTCTTCTTTAATCTCCTTGACTCAAAGCATGACTATCATGACTTGATTAATTTTTTTATTCCTTTTAGCAGGTACGTGTGATGCGCCCTTGAGTGGACATTATTCCTGTCGCTTCTGATAGTCCCCAGTCTGTAAGAAAAAGATTACGGATAATAATTCTATTTTTATGCTTCTGAGGATTTAGGAGACGCCGTGGATATAGAGGATGAAGATAAGTTGAAGGATGAAGAGCTGGATGAAGCATCCAACACTGAAGAACTTTGTGAAAAATCTTATTCCACTGATGTCGATGGATAAGTAAGTAATGAAGTAACTCCCGGAATCCTCCGGTTGTTTGGTCCCATGTCAAGTAAGTTTATTATCATGATAGAACATGTGGATTATTCAAGATTCTCATATAAGCATAGACATACTCAAATTCACAAAGAACTTCATAAACTCCCGATACTAGAAAATTTCTAAAGTATAGTGCTTGGGAAAAACGAAGTAGAATCTTTATACGACCTCTGTTTTGATGATTGACCCATTTATCCTCATTAGAAACAATTTCCTATATCCTATTAATAAGAGATCCATGTTTTGATCTTTTCTGTGGCGTCAAAACAACCGAACAGTAGAACTCAGGAATTATCCAGGAAAATCCTGACAGTTTTCAGACTCGACTCTGCTAGCCGTTTTTGCATAACTATTAGCTCGCTTTTTGGTCGTGTCGAAACCAACCAAAATATTCGAGTTCTTATTCTCTAAAAATATAATGAAGTTAGGAGTAAGAACAAGTTCGTTCCCACAAGGAGGCAGCAATATATGTGTATTTTCAGTCACGTAAGTAAGTAGCAAAGGGGGTTTTAATCGTGTTTTAAGCTAAATTAAACTAAAGCAAATAAGTAAAAACGCAAGTGATTAAGTTTGTGAAATAAGAGAGAAATCATTGGTTAGAGGTTTCATCTTCAGTCATCCAACATGTTATCAATCAAAGCATACCCAATCAATCATGCATTAGTAATACCAAGAACCCTAAAGTAGCCAGTTATCTCGTCTACTTCGGCAAAACTCCTAATATCATCAAAGAATGAGTACCTCCACCCTTTGAATTCTTAGCACTGGATAACCTGAGTGAGTACCTCCACTCGAGTTTAATCCAATGATAGCTATGGTCTTTGTGAGTTGAGGTTAATCTAAACAACCCAAGTGAGTACCTCCACAGGATTTAGCCTAGGTCAAGCTTCTACACATATTCGCATGGCAATTTTAAGTATTGTTAACAAATATGCTATACTACTTATAACCGGAGTCCCTCGACAGAATCGACTCTCAGAACTCCAGTTTAGTTGTAGATATCAATACTTATTTACCTGATTTGCAACTCAAATAAATCAGCAATCAATCATATATAACACTATCTTCAGTAGAACATGAACGATATTAAAAACAGCATGAAATCATGGAATATGCGCCATTCAATTGATAAACATGTCTTCAAACATTAGATTACATCCCTAACCAATATAGAAGGGTTTAGCTCATCATGGGTTTCTCAAAACCCATGGAACACAATCAAGAGATAAATTAAATCAAACCCGAAGGAATTGCGATGAACGATTGAGCAGAATCGCCTGTATGAAAAGTGGCCAGCGCCCCTTTTCCCTTGCTGTCTTCTTCCTCTTGTTGCTGTCCGTGTATCTCCCTATCTCCTGTATACCTATGTGTTTTCGTGATATGAGATCCCCCTCACCAGCAGCAAACTCTCTAGCCTTTTATATGTGAGTTCACTTAGCCGAGAAACTTGATTTTTCCCTTTTCCTAGTTGCGCCCAGCCTTATTTTTCGGCTGCCAACTTGTATACATCAATTGCTCTTCTTCCTTGAGAGAATATATCCTCCATGTGACCTCCAATATTGTGTCCCAACTTCACCCAAAGACTTGCCATGAGAAGAGTTTAGTTCTCCTTATAGAACTAAAGTTAGCCACTTTAGAATCCTAGTTGAATTAGGAAATGTGCTAAGTTTCCTTATTCCATCCCAACAAGGTATATCAACTCCAAATTCTTTCCTAATCCCATATGACTTCCCCAAGCTAGCTACTACTCCACCAAGGCTAGCCACTAGCCCATCAAACCACTCTAGCACCTCCAACTCGTCACTTAGCACATACGGTTCAGCCAACTTAGCGCCTGGGCGCTAGTTGCACAAGCTAGTTTGCCACCATGTGGCTTTGCCCATAACTTCCTCATACGAGATCAGAATAACCTCGTTCTTTCTCTGTTGGCTTCATAATTCAATTTCCTACACTGTGGAAGGTGAAAGGCCTAAATTCAGTAGAGTTTTACTGGCTCCTCGGTAATTCTTCTAATACAGCTCCATTCTGCGGGTTTCTGAACTGTAACCTGAAAAAGCGACTAAACTTCGAAAGTAATAAAAATACCTAATAATTCACTCAAATATAGCACATAAGGGTCAGGAAAAACTACTTTAAATGTATGATTTATGCACCTATCACTTTTCCGAAATATGCACCCTTTTAACATGTTGTAGTAGACACCAATACAAAACTTTTGATATAAAAAACATGCCAAGATTTGTCACCAATTGTTGTCATCTTTAGAGTTTCCGAGAGGTAATGAAAACGGTTTCTGACGCGGTTGTTGTGAAACATCTTGTAATAGGTTGGGCTCATGAAATACCTAAAATATCACTCTATAATGAATTTATGTGACATTTGTGAATATGTATAGTAGGTTTTATGTTTCATGCTCACGGATTTCATGTTTGAGATGCTCTGACCTAATATACCTGGATCCTATTTACTTTTATGGGCGAAATGACAAAAATCAGAGAGTTGAGCTTGTTAGAGAAGGAACAAGAGTTACCATTGATTTTGATGTGAATAATGTACTTCCCTATATTGAAAACCATATGCGATCTCCCCTTCGCATACTTGTTGAGGATGATGCTCCTACTGACGTTCATGTGCAAATGGTATTGTAATGATCCATCTCCTACAGAGTGAAATTTGAATCGTCCTCGAAATGGGAAGAAGTTGTTGATGAAGCCGAGAATTATGATCTTGGAAATGCATGGATTTGTCATCATCTGGGAGTTGCACAGGAGCGTGAAGTATGTAGCACCTTGCTGAATGGACAGTTACCGAAGTGGAAGGGACTGGTACCTGAGTGAAGGGACTCGTATCAGAGTGAAAGAGACTCGTACTTGAGTGAAGGGACTCGTACCAGAATAAAATGGACTGATACCTGAGTAAAGGGACTCGTACCAGAATGAAATGGACTAGTACCTGAGTGAGGAACTCGTACCAGAGTGAAATGGTTTCCACGTGAAAAAGAAAATTTGAGGATGTGACAGCTGGATTTGTCTTTTGTTGTTGTTGTTGTTGTAGAGTTTTGTCTGAGACGTAGAGAAGAGCTAGTCTTTTGGATGGTGCTGAGGCTAAGGCTGGATCTGGGGATGAGGATGAGGGTGAGCGTTTGATTCGTGATGCTTGCTGAGATGATGCCTCCCTCTTGACCCCTTTATTCTGACAAGACCTCATGGATGATCAGATGTTGTTGTGCTTACTAACCATACGACTGCTCCAACAGATATCTCTATGACTTTAGGACCATGAATCGACATATATAGTCCCCAGGATATTCGTCGTTCGTTTGGAATAATTTTTCCAGATATGAACATTTTTATCCCCCATTATAGAGGGAGAATAGCGAGACATATATCCCATGGTGAAATGATCTTTTGGATGGCGAGAGGGTAAAAGGTTGGTGCTGATAAAGTGAGACTGGTCTCTCTTTGCCTTGAAAAAGTATTTCCAGGTCTTCATGGGCGAAAAGGTTGGATCTTTGGCTCCTTAATTGTTCTCTTTGAATGCAGATCTTGTCATCATCTTGAATATTGATTCTGGTACTATTGACGTTGGTAGGCTTAGAATCGTGGTTTGCTGCAACTGGTGATGGATCTATTCTAGAAAGAATTGTTCTGTTAGAGTCTTGAGGCGAGTGAGTATCTCTCTTGAGTGGTAGCCATGTCTTTCTGTGTTCTGACAAGAACTTTTTATCTTTGCATCAGATCAACAATGTTGAGTGGCGTTTGGGTGCTCTTGGTGTTTTCAACCGTCGTGCAATAAGAAAGTCAGAGGTGATTAACCTCCCGGCAGAGGGATCCTTTGAATTTCAGGCGGGTAAGGAGGTTGGTGTTGATGGACCAAGGATGAGTTCTCCTTGCCATGGTTTCGCAGGAGTCTCTCCAGATATTTACGGGTAACAAAATCGGGTTGTTGGTACCACTATGGTGGCGATTATGAATGATATGAACTTTATCATTGTTTTGAGTCTTTGACGTGCCGACTTCAGTGGTTTTTGTGAGGTTGGTCCTTGTTCGCTCCGTCAGGCAATATCGTTGTTCCGGGGAGAGTCGTTGCATCAGGGTCTTGAGGCAAGCAAGTACTTCTTTTGGGTAGTGGCCATATCCACCTGATTTCTAGCAAGGACTTCTTATCTCTTCATCAGATCATCTATGTTGAACGGAGTTTCTGCGGTCTTGTCACCGAGAGGAGGCGAAGTAGTAGTATTAGTACGAGGAGGCTAAGTAGAAACATGGGTGTTTTCAGAACCACCACCACCAGTACTACCTGAACCGATTATATGAGGGTTAACCGCTCCAGACCTAAGATCCACCATCTTGAATAACTGAAAATTTTCTTTTATAATCGAGATGTTGATCTCCCACTGTGGTCAACAATTGTTTTAGGGTAAAAACAAATGTACAGTATAATCATACTTTCAAGTATGCTCGAGAGGTCAAAATTGAACCGGATGAGCCTAAACCAAGAAATGGTCGTTCACATCCTGCTTTAATCACAAAGGTGGAGAAGGTTGAGGTAGGTCTTAGTGGAGGGAAGCAAAGAAGGTTGAGAAATATCAGTGTGGTAGGTAGTGTGTGGAGAAGAAAAGATTCTTTAAGAGGAATCGCTAATTTTGTATGTTTAGTTTTTCCTGACTTGTTGTCTTGTTTTATTCTCGTTTCGAATAGATGAGAATTATCTATTTATAGTTCAAAGAAGACACACTGATTTCTCGTAAGTCATGGAAGTTAGAAAGAGGTGGAGAACTGATGATTATGGAGATTATAGTGGGGTGTTTTGCACGGAAAGTAGGGAAGACCTGTCTGACCACTACTCCTCATCCTCTCAATTTCTCTGTAACCGCCCACTTCTTACTACCTTCTTATTCGTGGGGGTTATGTCACCACCCACGATGTCGTAGACCGCCAGACCAATACCCCAATGAGAATACCCCCTTGTTGTATTTGATATCTCGTGGAAATAGTGGAGTCATAAGCTACTATGGTTTTGTTTAAGTCAAGTCAATTTAAATGACTTGTTAAGTCAGTGAGACAAGTTGTGTGACTCACATGATTGATAAGTTAGAGGGATTCTTAAGTAAGAAGACTTATTTGAAAATCATATAAGGTTTGGTATTAAACCAATATTGAAAAGAATGGCATATTTCTGAGGGAAATAGCTAGCAAGGATAGCTAAAGTCAAGGAAGCTAGGTAAGTCAAGAAAGCTAGGTAAGTCAAGAAAGCTAGGGCCAAGATGCTAGTTAGCTGAGACACTTTCCGGAGGATGATTTCTCGAGGATGTTGTGGTTTAGAGGCGCACTTTCTCGAGGATGTTTGCTCGGGGACGCTTGCTCAGAGATTCCTTTGCTCGAGGACGCTGTGGCTTAGGGACGCCCTTGCTCGAGGATGTTGTGGCTCAGGGACGCCCTAGTGGAGATGCACTGGATAAGGACGTGCTAGCAAAATTAGGACCTAGGTGAGACATGTTAGGCTAAGTACTTTCTTGCAATAAGGATGCGCTAGCTTAGAGATGCATTGGCCAAGAAGGTACGCGTTAGGATTGGCTAGGGACGTGTTGGAGAGCCAAGATGCGTGCTGGAGAGTCAAGGGACGTGCTGGCTAGGTAATTGGCCGAGATGAGTTAGCGCCTTTGGCGCTAGGGTTAGGGTTAGCACTTTTAGTGCTGAGATTAAGGTGCTAAGGTAGTGACGTGCTAGCTAAGGCCTCATTAGGCCAAGATGTGCTAGATAAGACCATGTTAGGCTAGTTGGCGCTTCTCAGGTGCTAGGGTTAGCGCCACGAAAGTTAGCATTTTTATCACTAAAAATTTCTTACTGGAGTCTACTACAACGTTCTAAAAGGGCGTATCAATCGTACAAGTGATCTAAGAGTTATGGTAAAAACAGCTAGCGGAGTCAAATCTGAAAACTATCAGGATTTTCCTGGATACTTCCTGAGTTCTACTGTTCAGTCATTTTGACGCCCCAAACAAGCTCAAAAACTAGATTTATTCACAGATGCTGTAGGAAATTTTATTATAATAAGTATAAAGGGGTCAATCATCCAAAATGAAGGTCGTATGAAGATTTTGTGGTGTTTCCTCAGGCACTTACTTCTGAAATTTTCTGACGACGAAAATTTGCGAATACTTTGCAAATTTCAAGCACAATTATGCTTATGAGAAATTCAAGAGGTCTACATGGATTATTAATATTACAAGGAGGGTATAAATTACTTGAGGATGATCCAAGTTGGCGGAAGATTCCAACAACATTTCACTTTCAGTACTTGCTTCATCATCAATAATATCGGATTCAGGTTCTTCACGGATTTCTTCTGTACGAGATGTTTTTTCAAGCTCCTACTTCCCAGACTCATGTACTCCTTCCATGCTTATGGTTTCCCCCGAAGCTTCGGGAGCATCATTAAAGTCAAGGCAAACACTCGTGCTCACATGTTGTACCAAGACAAGAAAATATGTATGCTATAAAATATGAATACACAAGAA
>JAJJMC010022800.1:1214575-1256710 GCA_023531435.1 Papaver californicum
CCCCCGAAGCTTCAGGAGCGTCACTAGAGTCAAGGCAAACACTCGTTCTCATATGCTACACCAAGACAAGAAAATATGTATATTATAAACTATGAATACATAAGAAACAGAGAATGACAGGTGGAATACTTACATTCTTTTAAGGGACGATCTTACTTCCAAGAAGAATAATCCTTGGTCCTTTCCTTACATGCTGGGGACTATTGGCAACAACAGAAGCAACATTCATCCGAGAACGAACGACACGAGTCTAGCAAAAAAAAAAAAGAATCATAAAAGTCATTTTTCCAGAATTAATAAGTCAGAGAAAAAATCATTTCCTCCTGAGATGCATCAATAATTAGATGATCTATGCAAATTAGAACTCCGATCCTTGTCTTCCTTGAAGGCGACACCAATCATCAGTGGAGATCTCGAGAGAAATTCCTTGAATCATCTCCTCTCATCATTCTAGAAGTGTACATACATGGATGATATCCGAGAAATCCTACCCCGAATGAAGAAGGGAATACTTATTCCCTCAGTAAGATAGACATCCAAGTTCTTCTTCAACTCTATAATGGACGGAGCTGTGTTGCGACTACGAGGTACTTCTTGGTCAAAACTCATCTGACGAGCCGCACAATTAATGTTATAAGCTTGTAAAGAATAACCTTCTGAACGAAGAGCGAGGATATATCCTAGAGTGGAGAGTTCAAGAATACATTATGTCAAGAAGAAAAGGCATTAGCTGGTCTCTTTGCTCCTGACTAGAGAACTTCCTCGAACTCTCCGGAAAAAGTAGTTGATGATAGTATATACCCGTTCTCAGAATCCCAAGGCCTGAAGTTCACCTCACTCTGGACATCTATTAAATCATACAAATCTACATAAGTAATACTTCTTCTATACCAATGGCGAATCCTTGCGTATGCAACAGTTCCTTGCAAATTCAGGGGCTTCGATAAAAGGCATGTTTTGGGAAGTGCTCCCATAACCATGCTTGCAGAAATATGGTATGAATACCAGAATCAATCTTCATGAACCCGTCAGAAGTATTCATATCAAGAGCCAATCCGTCTAAATGAGAATATAAAGAACCGAGGAAGAATTTACCAAGAGGGAGACATTCACCACTAGCAAGTGTTACCACCATAGGGAAAAATAGGAGCTTCACATTGCCAATGGGGAAGTCTTCGAATAATCTCTAGACAATCAGAGTGTGAGAAATTCCGCAATGGTCAAAGGGTCACTAAGAGTGGGATCATCCGCATCATCCTTACCATTCCACCAATGATCGATCCACTTCATATAATATGCACCATTTCAACCCCTACCCTGCTGAATTTCTTCTATCTTCCTCTCCAAATTTGTGATCATTTGTTTCTCTTTAGCGAAATTTTCAACAAGGAGAGTTCCAAAAACTGGAAGCTGCAACAAACTAAATACGTCTTCTAGAGTAATTTTTAGTTAGCCCGGGGCACATACAACAATATGAGTTGTTCCACACCAACGTGAAACAAATGTGAAAAGACCTTCAACATCCTAGTAGATATGCAGATGATCAGATATTCTCACAGCATGAAATATTCCACCATCTTGTAAAACCTCGATCACTAAAGGGACACTCAACATCACTTTGCACCATCTCATACACCTTTTCATGGGGGTTTGGTGTGTCTTAAATTCGACATAAGAGGATACATAATCTCCTCTCTGCATACAAATCCTTGGAATAGCCTCAAGAACAACATTCTAAGAGGCGGCATACTTCTCAGACTTGGGGATAAAGTTACCAATAAAACCAGAAGGGATGATAAGCTCTTCAGAAATATACTCGCAAAACCTATCACAAATATGAGGTACGCTCTCAAGAAATATAGCCTCTGAAATTTCTTCTTTAGATATACCAATATCACTATCATGTTCATTAGTCATCTACAATGCATTCAAGTTCTCCTTATATCAAAAGAGGATTGAAACCCTAGTTTGCTAAAAATTCATGACTATCAAGAATATGTGTAATCCAAAAAAAAAAAAAACCAACTAGGGTTTGCAAAAAAAAAAGGGTGGCCATAATGACGTAAAAAAAATAGAGAATGAAAAAGACACTTACCTTTTTGGTTTGGTCGGCCATGGCGCCTGCTCGAGATTAAAATTCCCAACTTGCTAACGTTGTAAACTTGGGAGACGATATCAACTCTCGTCACGCAAAAATAAAAAAAGAAGTCACGGTGAAAGAAGAAGAAGAATATTAAAGAGAAGAAGCATATATATAGGCGTCAAGTTGTAAGAGTCCTTGTTTAACCGGGAAACCTAGGGAAAAAAAGTGGCGCTAACTTGCTTCTTCCTAGCCGTGCCAACCTAGGTCCTTCCCGCCCATGAAAATTAATATATTTTAAGCAGGGACAAGAGTGCCTACTATCCCCAACCAAATTTTACGCTGAGGGTTGCACATCTCAAAAGCTAAGTATATATTTCTTTAATCTTAAAATTTAAATTATACAAATATGATTATTGAAAGCACATTGTCAACATCTAGTTCTTACTGTGCAACATTACTGTTCCTCACTAAGAAGGGGACTTAATGTAGAA
The DNA here is from genome assembly GCA_023531435.1 of Papaver californicum. NCBI lineage: Eukaryota > Viridiplantae > Streptophyta > Magnoliopsida > Ranunculales > Papaveraceae > Papaver > Papaver californicum. The sequence goes on from JAJJMC010022800.1 coordinate 1,217,150, forward strand.
GGTGAGTGTCACAGATCGGAAAATTCCTCCTCCAGCGCGTTGCGCTGGGCAGGCTAGAACTCCCCGATGCACGATTAAAAAAGAGTAACCAGACCTTAGAGCTTAACTTCTCGCTGGAAAGTGCAGGCAGTTCCCACATCATTCAAGCATGCCTTGTAAACATTATACTCAAAACGTAGTTCCCACATCATTCAAGCTTAATTTTCCGCTTCATTAATTCTGCTTCGACCATATGCTAGAGCCTGCACCGATCTTGTTCTTGCCAAGGGTGCAATGTCCAGGCACATGTCATTCCATGCCGCAACGGTTGCTAGGAAGTATGAACAATCCATCCAATCGAATTACAACTATCTCATCAAGTGTGCCAACAATCATCTCTTTGACTTAGCATTGCCAAGCCAGATGATGCGAGTTACCATAATGTCGCAATCACCTCTAAATTAGATGATATGAGCGACAAGGTGTTGTACCTCAATGCATTGTATTTTGGCTGCCTACGCACCCAACCCGTACCTTGAAGGGATCAAGCATGACCGTAGTTCATCAAAGGGTCAATTCGAAAGGAACAAGCAACTTAAGCCTATTAAGGCAAGGTCAACTTCGATTCCAACTTCATCGCAAGGCCAAAGGCCAAGCAAAGCCTAGACCACATAGGCCGAAGGATTTTAACAAGGTATGCACTAGCTTGTGCATAACAACCGCTATTTATTATGCATATATGCATTTCAAGTACGTAGCACGATTGAATGATGTTTTCGTACAATTCAAGCTTTATAGGAAAAGCTATATGCATTTTGATGCTTTAGCATCAAGTATGTTCCAACGTATAGGCCACATCGCATATATATATATATATATGTTCATTACTGCTCATGCACATTCAAGCTTCATCGGTTAAGATACAAGCATATTGATGCTTATGCATCAAGTATGCTCCAACATATTGGCCACTTCGCATATCTATATGTGCATTACCGCTCATGGACATTCAAGCTTCATCGGTTAAGATACAAGCATATTGATGCTTATGCATCAAGTATGCTCCAACGTATAGGCTACATCACATTTATGTGCATTACCGCTCATGCACATTCAAGCAAAGCTCCCTCCCTATATATGTTTTATTCGTATTTTTTACAAATAAATAAAAGAATAGGAAGTAACACCCATCTACTGCACAAGGCCGAAAATGAAGTTTTCTTGCCAAAGCCAAGCGAAGCATTCTCAGGTAAGCTACAAGGGAACACGCTAATGCATCACGGTGATGCATTCTTGGCTCGGTGATGCATTCTTAATAATGCATCACGGCATAATAGTGCCTTAGCACTATGATGCACTCTCTTTTACGCAGCTTTGATTAGTGATACATTCTCAATCATGCATCACGGAATAATAGTGCAGTAGCACTATGCTGCCTCCTCAAATACGCATCACGCGTAATAGGGCCTTAACACTATATTTCGGGGTCAGGCATCAACACCATGATGCAATCCTAAGCGAGCTTTATAAACTTAGGGTGAAACTTCAACCCAGGCCATGACGCGTCCTTGAGTAAGCTTCATGCAAAATTTACGGGTGTTACAGTGAGTTTTTGGCAAGGGCTCGAATTGTAAAATTTCCCTTTGCTAGGAAACAAGAATATATATGTGTGTATTTATGCGCATATGCTTAATAAAAAATGTTATGTCTCTACTTATATTCCTCAGGTGAATTAAAAGTACAGGTTCTCTCTAAACATTGTAAATTGGCCTTGTAGCCTCCTCAGTACTCATAATAATCATACCAAATCGAACTAGTCTCAAGTTGCATAAATTCCTTGAACTTGCTTCGGATAAGCATTGATGTTCTGATAATATCCATTAAACTCAGGAATAGCTAATGCTTAAACCTTGAAATACATTATAGCTTAACGCTTCATTAGCAACGAATGTTCCTCTAATTTCTCCTTCGAGCCCAAATATACTACTTTAGCACTTTGCTTAAATATAAGCCACAAATAATGCACCAATCCTCTCGGATGCGCCACAATCAAGAAGCAATGCCATGAAAGACGCATTGAACCTCTGAACTAGGCTAATCCTAACCTTTTCTCATATCAGCACCAAGTTAGCACTAGCTATTTATCTTAGCACAACATTACCACTAGTTGGCCACATTTGCTCTAATAACACTAACTCTCCTGGCGCTAAACCCTAGCACCTGAGAAGTGCTAACCTAAAATGGTATTAGCTAACACATTTTAGCCTAATAAGGCCTTAGAAAATGCATCATCACCTTGGAACCTCAACCCTATCACTAAAAGTGTTAATCCTAATTATAGCGCTAAAAGCACTAACTATAGCTTGACGCGTCCAACTCCAGCATGTCTAGGCCAAAGCTCCAAGGCATACCTAAGCTTCGAGCACATCTTGGCATTACTCGAGCACGTCCCATCCTTCTCCAGCGCGTTGATACATCTCGAGCACGTTCCAGCTCCAGCGCGTCGCTACAGCTCGAGCACGTCCAGCTCAAGAACTTCCTAGCGAAATATCCAGTGCTTCGCTACCATTATCAAGGCGTATCCAGGCTTAGCGTGTCCCTTACCATCCTAGCATGTAACTAGATATGCCTAGCACATCCCTAGTTATACTTAGCAACTTAGCCACAACGCATTGACTTTAATGCTAACTACTCTATCCAATTGAAATGCTAACATCGAAACTACCTTGGTACCAGCTTCCTAGCCCTAGTAAAATTAATATTTACGAGAAGTTATGCATATTGGTCTTATTCCTGAGATGTTAGAACATTATTATTTTATATAAAAGAGCTAGCACATTCATATTTGTGCTTCGTGGCTACTGTTAGCTTTGCTAGCTACTTTACTCAGAAATACACCTTTCTTTTTAATATGGGTCCAATATTGTGTCTTATATGAATTCCAGTAGGTATCCTTTCTTATAGAGCCATCTACAACATCTGGCCTCAAATGCCTCTCAGACTTACAATAAGTCACTTCTGAGCTAATACTTAGCCATTAAATATGCCACATTACTTTGAAGAAAGTACATAGCTACTGAGCTTCCCAGAGTCGACACCAATCAGTCTGATTATCAATCTAGTGAGTCACACAACTTGTCTCACTGACTTAGAAAGTCATTTGACTTGACTTGACTTAATCAAAATCATAGTGGCTTATGACTCCACTATTCCCACGAGATATCAAATACAACATGGGAGGATTCTTATTGGGGTACTGGTCTGGCGGTCTTCGATATCGTGGGTATTGGGTCTTATAATAGGAGGTCTAAGAATGGTATTACTTTATAATCCTATTTTTTCGCCTTTCATTGGGATTTACTCTTGTTTGTATATCCTTATTTCATATTCCATCGAATTCCCATTTTATAGCTGCTGCAAAACTCCTTATTTATGTAGGAGACACAAATCCCACGAACAAGAAAGTAACAAGAAGTGGGCGGTTATAGAGCAGTTGAGAGGATGAGGAGTAGTGGTCAGACAGGTCTTCCCTACTTTCTAGCACCACCCCACTTCAATCTCCACAATCATCACTTTTCCATCTCTTCCTAACTTCCATGACTTACGAGAAAATCAGTGTATCCTCTTCAAACTATAAATAAATGATTTTCATTTATTCGAAACAAGACAGAACAATACAACCGCGCAATCAGTTTGAAGAAACCAAAAAAATACAGAATTAGCCATTCCGCTAAGGAGAATCCATTCTTATTCACACTCTACTGATATTTCTCAACCTTCTTTGCTTCCCTCCCCTAATAACTACCCTAGTCCTTTCCATCTTTGTAATCGAATCAGGACATGAACGGCTATTTCTTGATTTAGGATCGTCATGTTCGAGCTTGATCTCTCGAACCTACTTGAAAGTACCACTTTGCAGTACATTTGTTTTCACCATAAAACACATCTATAAACTAAATCTATTTCAGTACCCTCTCATTTTTCAACTTTAGCAGCAGCATTGTCAGCACCATTTATATCGGCAATATCTTCCCCAGCATCAACAGCGCTATCATCAACTGTGCTACAATTATCTGGATCATCTTGATAAAAATTGGTTTGGTAAAAAGTCTCTCCATAATGCCATATCCTCTCTTCTGATTTTTTCAAAACGAATAACCTCGTCAAGTTACTCGAAAGCAAGCTCTCCAAGTAGCTTCATGACTTGCTCCAACTTTGTCTCCCTTCCAAAACCAAACTTGTATAGTTTTTGCATAATCTTTGGCTCCGACTGTCTATCTATATCACATAAAAAGACATGTGTATAATTACCTAGGTCTAGATGAAATCATATTTGGGTTATACAGGAAGTGGTGGAACATTATTAAGTCATACCTTCTTGCTGCAGTTAATGAGTTTCACGTGAAAGAAAAGTGGATTGGTGATAATTATAAATTTTACATATTTAAAGTTTCAATTTCATGCACTTATTTGCTAGGTATATTGTAAATTATTTTATACTACGTTTTTTTTATGTTTATTTATCTTTTATTAGATTGAATCATCCAAAAGAAGTGAATTGACACTTAATTATGCAATAAAAGAAGTGCTACAATGGAAGAACTGCCAAAGACCATCTTAAACTTGTCCAAATCCAGAATTTCTACCCATCATCCCGTAGAGAACAAAGAAACAAAGACAATGGTGAAAGAATCAAGTCGTCTCGACTTTGTATAAAGAATTTATGGGAAAAACAAGAATTTAGACTTGTCGGTTCTCCATAATTGACAGTTCAACAAAGATCTAAAAGAAGCACTAAGGGGGCCTTTGTTTCTACTAATGGGATTACATTTTCAAAAGAACTACTAAACACAGTCGGGCCTTGTACTGAGGGGAAGCTTAAATTCAAATATTGTTATAAGCACCTATTGTTTTACTAAGAGCATCTCCAATAGAGGGTGAAAAAAATATTTTTCATGACACATATGATTTTAAACCCCCATTTAACAAAGTTCACCTTCAATAGTTAGGTCCTACAAACTAGGAGGGATGAGATACTGAATATGAAGGTCTTAGAGAAAGTCTTAACTTGACTTTCGGCTAGACCTTCATAATTAAAATTAAATGGTTAAGATAAAATTAAACGGTTATGATTTTATCAAATAAGATAATTTAAGGTTTAAATCACATACTATTGGAGATAGTTTATTAGTTATAGGGTCTTATATTTACTACATGTATAAAACCTACTAAATAAAGGTCTTAATAGGACCTCCACGTAGGATTGTTTACACCCGCTGTTGGAGATGCTCTAAGGGTAGCCACCTTCTTCAACAGGTTCAAATCGAGTGATTAGAATTAGGGTTATCTGAGTTTTATGATGATTATGATGGAGTTCTGTTGCTGGACGATGGTGATCGAACTGAAGTTATTTTTGGTTTTAGGATTTAGCCGAGTAAGCAGAATGGTTGAAATTGGTTCCCTGTGGTGATTGAGAGATGGAAGATAATGGTCTATGATACTAATAACGAAGAAGAATGGGTGCTGCCATTATCGTGATAGTGATTACTTCTATAATTAGGACTTAACAGTGATAGAAGAGTTATCTAGAATGGGTTTGAAGTAGTTTCTGGATCCGAGTACAATATGGATCAGTGACTCAAGTTTGAGGTAATTAATGGAGAGCTCAAAAGTCAAGAGAATGAAGAAGAGAGGAACTCGATCCTGGCGTGCTACAGTCAGTTGATGGCTCGAGCAGAGTTATGGTGGATATGAGCTTGTGGTGTTTTTGGTGGCAAAGACGCGATGATGGCAGTGAAGGGTTCACTGTTTCAAGGAAAGCTTGCTATTATAGTTGTATGGAATGGGTTTCGCTATTGAGCTTGGTTTGGTAAGATTGTGGTTACAAGAAAGAAAATCATCAAGGAGAAGAGATTGATTTACATTGTTATAAGATGGAGGAAATTTTTATGGCTATTTTGTTGGGGAAATAAAAGAAAAGTGAAGATTGGGTTTGGTTGTGAATCAGATAGGAGTTCGAAGAAGAGTTCGAGTGTTTCAGCTATTGCCATATATTTCGTGATGGTAACCAAGAGTTTTTGAGAGGATTTGATGCCAATAGAAAAGCTAATAATTGGTTTTCGAGGTTGAATAAGATCAGGAAAACAAGCTCAAAATTATAGAGAATTGAATAAGGTTTCTTGACCGAGAAACCAGTTGAAATGAAGATAATCTTGCTGCCAATCAATTTGATTATGGTTTGATTTGAAAATGAGCTAAAAAAGAGTTTGAGGCGGATAGGGAACTTGGTTGATGTCCAAATTCATTACTTGGGAGATAATTCAGTTAGAAGAGAAGATTTAGATAAGTTTCAGAAGCTAGAAAACAGTCACAAGGTGACTACTTTGTCGTCAATTATAATTATGGATGGTGAGGATTAAGACGTGTTTTAGTGTTTAAGTCGTCTAAGGAGAGGTTGGTGATTATCATGTTCGAAATTTGAATTACAAAAAGCTATAAATAGTTGATCAAACCACCACCAAAACATACTCTCTCGACTTGCGTTTTCTGCACATCAACTGCTCGTAAAAAGTCCTGAATGAAAAATTCAGCACAAATTCAATAGTTCTTCACCATTTGTTCACGGCATACGAGACTCTAATCCGAGACAATAGGATCATCAGTGGGGTTCTACACACGGGTTTGCTAAACTTTGAATTTTCTTTAATTTGATTGTAGCAAACTTCAATATGTCTAGCTAATTTCTTTATTGGTTGAGGATGATTTCTAAGTTCTAAACATGATTTGAATTAATATATGGATTTATTTTGAGTTATTCACCTAATTATTGTTTGTTGCTAATATGACAAATATTTATGGTTAGTTAATTGATTGTTCTAGGTGGCCAACTAAATCAGTTTCTTGATTGATCTATTGCTAGTAAAGAGTTAAGATATCCGTAATTGTTGAATAAATCCTACACAAGTAGAACACGTGAGACCTTGCCGAGGGATTCTGTAGAACAATCGTGTGTAGAAACGTCATTAGAAACTGGACGTTGCGCTAAAATTCTAGTTACTAGAATCAACCTATAAAGTCACAAAATATAAAGCATTTGACCAAATTACACTTAGAGTGCGCTACTTCTAGGTAGTTTAGACGAATAGAATCTGGTATTCGAGCGCTTCGGTAACCAGTGACTAAAGGATTTTTAGGATAGAACTGCTCTAGATGCTCTCCCACGGTTGGTAATATTTTTTTATGAATGAAAGATATATGAATATACTAATTCAATGACTGCTTAGTAACAAAGAAGGATTCCTTGATCATATTTATCCTTATTGATTTCAACTTAATTATTTTAATTCGTTTTGTTATTTATTTTATTTAAATTCATTTACAAAACCCCCTTCATGACACTTTTTTAACAACTAAACTCCTTGTTCGAGGGAACGAACCTTATTTTTATTATATTATTCATTAATTGAGTAGAAAAAATATAATTAATTTGTTGCACCTACAACACGCATCAATTGGAGGCTTAACATGTCTTTTATCAAGCTAATACCAAAGAAAGATGATTCGGCATCAGTTAAAGACTATATGTCATTAAGCTTAATTAGCAACTTTTAAAAGATTGTTTCAAAGTTACTAGCAGAGAGGTCGAAGATTGTGATGCCTTGTTTGGTTTCCAATATTCAGAGTGCTTTAATTAAAGGTAAGCACATCTTAGACGTTATTTTGATGGATAACGAATGCATATATAGTAGACTAAAACAAAATAAATTAGGAATTTTATATAAAAGAAATATGGGGAAAGATTTCGAAAATGTTAATTAGTTGGAACTCTCTCTTTGGTATTTTAAGAAGATGCAGATTTGGAGCTAAGTGGATAAGTTGGTTACAATAGTGTGTAACTGGTGCTTAGTTCTCAGCGTTAATTAATGGTCAAGCTACAAATAGAATAAAACCTTCAAAAGGGATAAGATAGGGCGATCCATTATCACCTTTCTTATTCTTATTGGTCGTGGATATTTTTCTAAACTTCTCAATAAGGCTGTTCAAAATCAAAGGATTGGCGGTTTTCAGGTGACTGATGGTGTAACACCCGCAATTTTCGCATAACGCTTACTTAGGGATGCGTCATGGAATGAGATGAAGCTTCATCCTAAGCTTATAAAGCTTAGTCATATATGCATTAGGGTGTGGATTCCTTGACCTCGAAATTGTAGTGTTAAGGCCATATTACGCATGATGCATGATTGAGAATGCATCACTGACCCTATGTGGAGTACCCTAGGATGCATCATAGTGCAAAGGCACTATTATGCCCTGATGCATGATTCAATGCATCACTAAGCCAAGTGGCGTATCCGAGAAGGCATTATAGTGCTAATGCACTATAATGCCGTGATGCATGATTTAGAATGCATCACTGAATGTGGCTTATCCGAGAAGGCATTATAGTGCTAATGCACTAATATGCCGTGATGCATGATTTAGAATGCTTCACTGAATGTGGCGTATCCGAGAAGGAATTATAGTGCTAATGCACTAATATGCCGTGATGTATGATTTAGAATGCATCACTGAATGTTGCGTAAGTGAAAGCATTATAGTGCAAATGCACTATTATGCCGTGATGCATGATTGAGAATGCATCACTGACCCTATGTGGATTATCCGAGAAGGAATTAGTGCTAATGCACTATTATGCCGTGATGCATGATTGAAAATGCATCACCAAGCCAATGTTGCGTAGTGAAAATGCATTATAGTGCTAATGCACTATTATGCCATGATGCATGATTGAGAATGCATCACTGACCCTATGTGGAGTATCCAAGAAGGAATTATAGTGCTAATGCACTATTATACCGTGATGCATTATCGAGAATGCATCACCGAACCAGTGTTGTGTATTGAGAGCGCATCATAGTGCTAATGCACTATTATGCCGTGATGCATGCCCGAGAATGCATCATTAGAAAGTGCAGTAGATGAATGTCACATATCCTCCTAATATCCACTTGTATAAATGCAAATAAAAAATATATAGGGAGGAGGTGTTGGTTAAAAATCGATGATGCTTAGCTTGGCTTTGCAGAAAGCGGATTTACCTTGGCAATGCTAACTAGAAAGCGGATTAGCCTAGAGGCGCCAACCAGTAGTGGATTTGTCTAGAGGCGCCAACCAGTTAGCGGATTGTCCTAGGAGGCGCCAACCGGTTGGTGTTTTTGCCTAAGTGCAATCTATGGATGTCACTTCATATTCTTATATTTATTTGTAAAAATGTGAATAAAATATATATATAGGGAGGGAGCTTTGCTTGAATGTGCATGAGCGGTAATGCACATATAAATGCGATGTAACCTATACGTTGGGGCATACTTGATGCATAAGTATCAATATGCTTGTAGCTTAACCGATGAAGCTTGAATGTGCATGAGTGGTAATGCACATATAGAGATGCGAAGTAGCCTATATGTTGGAGCATACTTGATGCATAAGCAACAATATGCTTGTAGCTTAACCGATGAAGCTTGAATGTGCATGAGTGGTAATGCACATATAGATATGCGAAGTGGCCAATATGTTGGAGCATACTTGATGTATAAGCATCAATATGCTTGTAGCTTAACAGGTGAAGCTTGAATGTTCATGAGCGGTAATACACATATAAATGCGATGTAGCCTATACGTTGGAGCATACTTGATGCATAAGCATCAATATGCTTGTAGCTTAACCGATGAATCTTGAATGTGCATGAGTGGTAATGCACATATAGATATGCGAAGTAGCCTATACATTGGAGCATACTTGATGCATAAGCATCAATATGCTTGTAGCTTAACCTATGAAGCTTGAATGTGCATGAGTGGTAATGCACATATAGATATGCGAAGTGGCCAATATTTTGGAGCATACTTGATGCATAAGCATCAATATGCTTGTAGCTTTACTGATGAAGCTTGAATGTGCATGAGCGGTAATGCACATATATATGCGATGTGTCATATACGTTGGAGCATACTTGATGCTAAAGCATCAATATGCATGTAGCTTATCCTATAAAGATTGAATTATGTGAAAGCATCATTCAATCGTGCTATGTACTTGAGAATGTATATTTGCATAATAAATAGCGATAGTTATGCACAAGCTAGTACATACCTTGCGAAAGTCCTTTGGCCTATACGGTCTAGGCTTTGCTTGGCCTTTGGACTTGCGATGAAGTTGGAATCGAAGTTGACCTTGCCTTAATAGGCTTAAGTTGTTTATCCCTTTCGAATTGACCCTCTGATGAACTACGCTCATGCTTGATCCCTTTAAGGTACGGGTTGGGTACGTAGGCAGCCGCAATGCAATGCATTGAGGTGCATCTCCTTGTCACTCATATCATCAAATTTAGAGGTGATTGTGATATTATGGTAACTCGTATCATCTGGCTTGGTAATGCTAAGTCAAGAGATGATTGTTGCCACACTTGATGAGGTGGTTGTAATTCCATTCGAAGGATTGTTCATACTTCCTAGCAACCGTTACGCATGGACTGGCATGTGCCTGGATGTTGCACTCTTGGCAAGAACAAGATTAGTGCAGACTCCACCTCATGATCGAAGCAAAATTAATGAAGAGAAGAATTAGGCTTGGGATGGCCTAGGTGCTATTCCAGGGCATGAGTTAGTCCTGGACAAGGATTATAATTATATGATGCTTGTCAAAGGCATTCACCATTGGCTTTAATGGCCTTGCACCCTTTGCAGAACAAGGGTGATTTGGAACGATATGGAAACTACGTTTCGAGTATCATGCATGCAACGCATGTTTGGAAAGGCAAATATACCTGCATACGCAGCGATAAGTTAAGCCTTAAGGTCCGGTTTCTATCTCCTTTAATCGAGCATCGGGGAGGTTTGGCCTGCCCAGCGCAACGCTCCAGGAGGCGGAATTTTCCAGTCCGTGACAGATGGTATCAGAGCAAGTTCTGAGAAAACACTAGGGATTGTGAGTTTTGGACTCGTCAGTGAGTATTTTGTATTATGACTACAAAGTTTTCCTTCAATGGAAATAAAAAGAGTTGGAAGAGTACGCCAACTGTTGTGGGAAAAGAGAGTGGATAAATAAGGCCAAGTGCCTATACAAAAAAGAAATTGTAACTTACTAGTTACTCCGCTAAGATTTGGTTGAGCTTGACCTAGTTCTGTGAGTTTGCTAGAAAATCCGTTTGGAACGGTGGCTGGTATCCCACTACACTTGGCACTGGGAATGATCACCCCACACCCTTCGCTGGAACGGTATGCGTTGTCAGGTTGGCTAGCTCCCACTTACGAGTGGAAGATCGTCAGGGACGATGGCTTGCATCCGACTGCACTGGCATTAGATTTGGTCCTCACAGTACTATGCTAGGAACTACTTATCAATTTGCGATGACTCTTTTCAACCTCTATGAACTTTGGGGACTCTTAAGTGTATGGTATGGGACGTCCACTTAAGATCTCGTATTGAGTAAATTATTTTGCATCCTTAAACATGTGGTATGGGACGCATGTTTAGGGATCCAATTTTATTTTTCTCAGTGGAATTATAAAACCTTTGTTGATCCTCGAGCATGCGGAATGGGACGTACGTTCGGAAGGTCTCAGTCGGCGTTTATGGCGATTGTGGGCCCTATTAGGATTCTGGGATATGCGGCATAGGACGCATATATTCAGAAGGTTCTAATTTGTGCTCATTAACAAACATTGGACCCTTGCAAGATTTCTGTGCATCATAGAATGAGACATATGCATAGGAAACCTCAATCGATGAAGCTTGTCCACAATAGTTTTGAGTTAAATTTTGGGGACGAAATTCTTTGAAGGTGGTAAGAATGTAACACCTGCAATTTTTGTTTTACTTAGGGATGCTGATAGACACATTTTTGTGTCTAAATTGCGCTCGATTTTCTATTTTGTTAGTGTTCGATTTTGTACTTTTATTGGCTTTTTTGTGTTTTTATAGGTATTGTGGAGAAATGAATAATCTGGAAAAAAATCGGCTCAAAAAGTTGTTAAAGGCACTCGGAAAAATTACTACAGGCACCCGGGGAGAAGTGATCAAGGCACCCACACTTTGGATTGGGGGCACCCCCCTTTTGATTTCAAAATTCCGATTAAGGCGGGAAAGTCTTTTTATTCCGGGAAGAACTTCTGTTCGCTTATGTTGCGTGCTTTTGGGAGAGATGGGTAATTAAAATGCACCCAAAGTCAATTAGACAACCAGAATATCATAAACACACGTTACAAACGTGTTTTGGCCGGGAAAATTGGTTGGCAGAAGTGAATTTGGACGGAAAACCGATTTCCTCCATGTTTTGGTTTCACACATAATTAGAGGATGATTTGAACGTGTTTTATGATTCCTTATCAACTTAGAAGACTTCCTAGGGTTTAATAACCCTATATATATCAAAGAAAATGGAGGAAATCGCATAGAGGAGCCGCCATAAAAGAGAAAACAGGAAAACTGTTGCTGCTGCGAAGAAGAAGACGCTGAAGAACATAAGACTGTCGCTGAACTGTCATTCTTTCTGTCGTTATTTCAGTCGTATCTTCATCTGTTAAGGCAGTCTTATTTCTACTGCGGTATGGGTCCATTCTTTTTTCCTGTTTCCTTTTATTTCTTCTGTAACACTGAGATCACTTCACGGTACCGTTTATATACGTCTCAAAACTTCTGTGTTACTCCTTTTCACCATTGTAAGCACGTTTTGAGCAATGAAACTCTATTTTGAGTGTGTTTCCATTACAATGAGCGAATCACCATCACTGGGGCGACGAAGACAGACGTTCATCCAATAATTGTGGTAACTTCTATTTTAATTATATTTATTCTACAATTCTTTTATTATTAATTGCTTGAATTAAAATTAAAAAAATGGTTTTTCTCAAATAATTGTGTTTTCTTCTGATGGGTCATACTTGGTTTATAAACTCTTGATGTCTCATGCTCTTGATTAATAATTATTCTTTCAAAAACCTATCTTTGGCATATTTAGATTAAATTGAATATAAGAATTGTTAGATGTTATCACTGAAGTATTGGTTAATGGTGGAATCTTAAGCCCTAGTTTTTCTTCATACATTTTAAAATCAAATTGTTTTAATTCTCTTTATTTTCTGTTATTAAAAATTAGGTCTAGAAATTAAATCTTCACAAGTCCGAGAATCGAACCTTATTGTACCACTATTAAAAACTACATCAATTTTTGGCGCCGCTGCCGGGGAGCGGTTGTGGAATATTGTAATTAGTATTTTTTGATTTTCTAATCGTAGTTTAGTTTTTTATTTTATTTTGTATATATATTTTTATTTTTATTTTATTTTTATGATTTTTAGTTCTATTTGACTCGTTTTTTTCTTTTAGTATCTCTTTTCAAGTACTTTTTCGAGGATGATGACTCTTTTGCAGGAGACGTCATCTAAGATGACACTTGGGGAATATATGAATCGGTCACGGCATAAGGAAGTTTTTGCTTCACCTCTGGTAAGTGAAAAATCACCTCTAATGTTATATGAGAAGTATTATAAACACAAACCGCCTAGTTTGGAACAAAGATTGAGAGTTCTGGAATGCTAGAAATTATTTGTTGATGATGATCAATCTTGTAGTGACTTTCAGTTCCATACAGAATATATTGATAACCCTGTGGATGATTGTGTAGATATTTGCCTAATTTCATAGATGAATCTATCTCACAAGATCATTCACCCAAATTAGAGGTTGTTTCTAGACCCTTAGACTTCCAAAAGTTACCTAATTTAGGTTTAGAATTGTGTGCTTCTCTCAAGTTTTGTTGGATCACTTTGCATCCAAATACCCAGAGGACTTGCCTGTTCCTGACACCATGCACGAACCGATTGATATTTCCCCAATCCCAATTTTATCCCAATATTATGTTCTTTACGCACTTCCCAGTGTAGTAAAAACTTGGTTTGGGGGTAATCCTCTATTTTTGATAGTTTCAGCGTCTCCGAGTCGCCATAATATAAGTGTGAAACTGTCATTTGTATATATCTTATTTTCGGTTGATTCCTAAATTTTCAGGTTATTAGTGTATGGGGATTCTTTCTGTACATATCTAGTAGGTACATTTTTATTTTCTTGTTTTCATTTTCTTTTTAGGATTTTTGTTTATTTTTATTTTTTGTGTTCTTTGTTATTACTATCGTTTGATGTGTGTTACAGAGAATACTGTTTTTCTTGCATCAATCAGGTGAGACGTTCCAATCCCTTCTCTTTGATTTACATTTGTTTCTCTTATTTAAATTTATATTGCATTCCATTTTAGGTTGCACGGTTTGAAACATTGAGGACAATGTTAAATTTAGGTTTGGGGTAGAGTTTCTGAAAATTGATGCCAATAAGAAACTTCGAAATTTAGAAACTTGTGAATTATTCAGGATGACACTAACCATTCTAGGTAGATGGAAACATAGCTCTTATCTATAGAATTGGTGTGCCCAGCTGAATGGTCTATTCATATCTGAATGGACTCAGGTGTTAGAAATAGCATGATAATCATTGAACAAGCATATCTCGGAATCATCATAATCATATCATTTTCTATTTTTATTTTTGCAATTTTATGTTTCTCTAAGTGATTTGGTGGGGCCCTAGTATTTCCATAAGGTCGTAGCTCGGATGTATTAGAATTTTAATTTTGTCAAAAAAAATAAAAAAAAAATGACACTTTGATAGCAATATGTGTGTGTTTTCCCTGTCTCCGTCGCCTAAGCAAGAATGGAATGCAGGATCCATGGGAACTATCATGTAATCTGCTAAAAAGGTGCATGCGCTTAGATTCAAAAGATCTAATCATATAATCATAAAAAAAAGAAAAAAAAAAGAAAAAAAAGAATATTTTATATATATATATAATAATAAAAATAGGAGCATCCGAGCCAGACTTTATACTAATATTTTGGGAAACACCGTTCACCTTAGTCAACATATGCACCATTCATTACTTCCATTTTCATCTTCTAATCTATCACTGTGTTTGAATTTGATTGATTTCGAGCAATGTGAACTTTTATCCAGTTTTGGACGTTCAATGATTATTTGAGTAGAGTTTGCATTCTTATATGAATTTTAGTACGCTGAGTGTAAACTCGTGTACAACAATTGGATTCATATAGGGTATTGATTCTTATAGTCAAATAGGAGACGGTGATGAAATCCGAAACCTTATCTTGTATGGCCAGGCCTTGCCCTTTACTATGCAGAAATTAAAGTCCGTATTCAGTCCTCAACATATATGCATACAAAGGCGTCCAGAAAACCCACTGACAGGAGATTCGTGGGTTGGTCGAAGTTTACCTCCCGTACTAGACGGGCGATGAACCGTTGAAGTCGACTCGGGCCACTAATATCCTTTTCAATAGTGTGCGAACCCGAGGGGCCGAGACAATATCGTAATTGTCGTCCTTCCCTGCACACAGTTTGATATTTAAAACTACCCTTCCGTAGGGTTTAAAAATAATAAAAGGTCCAAAGTCCCAAAAATAATGTCCAAAAGTGTTCGAAAATAAAAGAAAAATTACAGAAATAATAAAAACCCTAATATAATTTTCTAAACTAATTAAAACTAATTAAAACTAATTAAAATAAACTAAAAATCTAATTAAAAAAAAAAAAAAATCTTCGATCTTCTTTTTCGTTCTTTAAGCTTTTCCCTTTTTAATTCCAAGTCTTTAGCTTTAATTCCAAAACTTTGGCTTACTTCCCTTTTCGATCAAAAATTCAACCTGTAGCAAAAAGGAGAAATACCAAAAGAAACGTAAAATAGAACAAAGTAAAATAATAAAACTAAAAATAAAAACCTAAAAATAAATCTAAAACCCTAAACCTAAAAACAAGTCCGCGTCGGTGGCGCCAAAAATTGATGTAGTTTTGAAAGTGGTAAATAAGGTTCGTTTCTCGAACTTGTAAAGGTAATGATCTTAGAAAATAATGATTTAAATTAACTCTAGAAAATTCCAGGAGTATGAAAAAGACTAAATAACCTAAAGATGATTGTTGAATAATTTTAAAAGGACCAGGAATCAGGAATCAGGTAATTCTAACAACCTATGTGATTAATCAGATAATTCTTTTTAAATTAATTGAAGCGCAAGTAATTGCCAAAATTGGTTTTGTTATGATAACAAACAGAGGTAAATCACAAGCATGGACTATCAAAATTAATTAACCAAGCATAATCCATCAAGCAAAAGCACAACTGTTGAAAGAAAACCGTTTTCACTATTTAAAACTATGCAATTCTAATAACAAAAGAATTATAAATAATTATTAGAAAATAATTAAATCACATAAAATTGAGAAAAGTACCTTATCCATCATCCCAGTAAATAGACTTAGCTCATAGTGAAGAAAACTTGCTCAAAAGATCTTTTCATTGCTCAAAAAGTTGATTACAAGGTGAAATAATGGTGCAACAGCTGAACAGATACGTTTATAAATGTTACAGAACAGGGTTCAGCTGTTACAGAAAGGGTTCTAAGCAAAAAAGGTTTAAAAGCTAAGGCAACAGGAGCAGAGCTGTAACGGTGGAACAGCAACGAATACAGATGTTGCTGCTCTTTCTTCTCCGATGAAGCTGATGAAGAACAGTGCCGGCGATGCACCAGCAGGTGATCGGCGGTGACGGAACTTCACCGGAAAATCTCTGATTTCTTCTTTAGGCTTTTCTGATGATTTTTCTTGGCTTCTCTTGGTTTATATAGGTTGTAGAAACCCTAGGGAGAGTTCTAAACCTAATAGAATTCTCTAAAACACTCTAGAATCTTCCCAAATCCGAATCAAAGAGTGATTCCTTTTTCCGGCCAAAATCACATTCCCGAGCAGATTTCTCGGCATTCTTTGCTATCTATTCACGTGTTATGACTTGTATGAGATATCTTCTAGCGTGTGGGATAATTTGGAGCCGAAAACAACTCGAAAATTAGTTGAACAGCGTACACAGCAGCTTCTCCGATGAGTCCCGATGAGTCAGCCCGATCCAGCCGAGTTGACCCGCTGAGTTGGCCCGATCCAGCTCAGCCCGATCCAAGGGTGCCCCAATCCAAAGTGTGGGTTCCTTGATCCATTTTCCCGGGTGCCTTTAACACTTTTTGAGCCGATTATTCCACAAATCTTTATTCTTCTAATGTACCTACAAAAGCATAAAAACACGTAATAGACGCAAAATCGAATACTAACTCGCTAGAAATTAAGGTGCAAATTAGACACTAAAATGTGTCTATCAGTATACAGGAGAGAAGCGAGGGTTAGTGAGAAGAAGAGGTTGCGTCAGTGGGAGGAATGTGTTACCGTTTAGGTAAAACGTGAAGGAAGAAATACTTAGTCTAGGAAGTAGTTCACGTGGGCACTAGGAGGTGAGAAGGCAGAGAAAGAAGAGGAAGTACGACTAGAGAGAGAAAAGAAAAAGGAGGACTCACGTGTGTGCGTCAGTGGAGAAATATGGGACCGAATAGGATTGGTTAGAATTCTTTTAGTTGGAAAAAGACGAATTATACTAGGTTAGAAAAGATAACGAGAGTATTAGCCTGTACGTGAAGTGAAGGTGGGGCTATTGGTTCACGTGAAGGAGTTAGTGGTGTAGGGATAGACTAGGTTTTCTTTTGGGAAACCGAGTATAAAAGGAAAGAGAAAAAAAGAAAAAAGGGGAGACTTTTTGGGAAACGAGTATAAAAGGAAAGAGAAAAATAGGTTTTTTTCTTTTAGTTTTGGTTAGAGTATACAGGAGAGAAGCGAGGGTTAGTGAGAAGAAGAGGTTGCGTCAGTGGGAGGAATGACTGGTAGAAAGAGAAAGGAACAGCTAGGTAGGCGTGGTGGAGGTGTGACATTTGAAGAAGAAGGTAGATAAGAAGTACATGATAGCGACGTGAGAAAGGGAGAAGAAGACCTGTGCGTACAGTAAAAAAGACGAATTGCTGCTACTGTACCGGACACGAGAAGTAAAAGATAACGTAGACTTTTGGGTTAATTATTTCTCTCTATTCCTTTTCTTTATCTCTATTCCTTTTATGGGTTTTGAGAAACCCATCTCCAGGTCTCACTAATTTTGTGGCTAGGGCTTAATGTTGAAACCACTTAAAAGTTTAGATCAATTAAATGAAGTATTTGATACAGACTATTATAATTTGAATAGATTAATTCCATGATTTTGATTTATTGTATTTTATTAAACAATTGTGATTTCGTTAGATGGTACTTGCTTGGCATAGGTTTTTGATGTTCCATGCTTTTGGTATACAATTGTTATTTTGAAAATCTACTTGTTGCAAATATATTTTTCTACTTATTTGATATTTTATGCTTGGGTTAAATCCTTAGATGGGGTATGCATAGAATAGCCAGGTATTATTTGTGGACATATAAAGTTTCGTACAATTTTCTCGTTAACGCAATTTGATGGTGTATGCTTAGATTTAGAACTTTTGATGCACCATGCCTAGGGCGTCCCATTTGCGACTTTAAATATTCAGGAGTTATGTTTCACTTCAGTAATTAAATAGAAATAGTGGTGGATACTAAAAACCCTGGTTACTGTTTCTCCCATTTGATTTATTTTATTAGTTTAGTTTGTTTTATTATTTTATTCATAAATCAAAAAATCCAAAAATATTATTTATGATTAGTAAATTGAGATATTAATTACCGTATTGTCCCCGCTCCCTATGGGTTCGACCCATATATGCCGTTGTCTACTAGTTAGACGTCGTGCGATTGCGGTTATTTATATAGGGTAATCTTAAATCCGAGATATGATTATGATGATTCCGAGATATGCTTGTTCAATGATTATCATGTTATTTCTAACACCTGGGTGCATTCAGATATGAATAGACCAGTCAGCTGGGCACACCAATTCTATAGATAACAGTTATGTTTCCATCTACCTAGAATGGTTAGTGTCATCCTGAATAATTCACAAGTTTCTAAATTTCAGAGTTTCTTATTGGCATCAATTTTCAAAAACTCTACCCCCAAAACCTAAATTTAACATTGTCCTCAATGTTTCAAACCGTGCAACCTAAAATGGTAGAAATATAAATATAAATAAGAGAAACAAATGTAAATCAAAGAGAAGGGATTGGAACGTCTCACCTGATTGACGCAAGAAAAGCAGTATTCTCTGTAACACACATCAAATGATAGTAATAACAAAGAACACAAAAAATAAAATAAACAAAAATCCTAAAAAGAAAATGAAAACAAGAAAATAAAAATCTACCTATTGGATATGTATAGATAGAATCCACATACACTAATAACCTGAAAATTTGGGGATCAACCCAAAATACGATATATACAAATGACAGTTTCACACTTATATTATGGCAACACGGAGACACTGAAACTATCAAAAATAGAGGATTACCCTCAAACCAAGTTTTTACTACATTGGAAAGTACGTAAAGAACATAATCTGGGGATACAATTGGGATTGGGGAAATATCAATCGGTTCGTGCACGGTGTCAGGAACATGCAAGTCCTCTGGGTATTTGGATGCAAAGTGATCCAACAAAACTTGAGAAGCACACAATTCTAACCCTAAATCAGGTAGCTTTTGGAAGTCTAAGGGTCTAGAAACAACCTCTAAGTTGGGTGAATGATCTTGTGAGATAGATTCATCTACGGAATTAGGTAAATCATCTACACAATCATCCACAGGGTTATCAATATATTCTGTATGGAACTGAAAGTCACTATAAGACTGATCATCATCAACAAATAATTTCTAGCATTCCAGAACTCTCAATCTTTGTTCCAAACTAGGCGATCTGTGTTTATAATACTTCTCATATAACATTAGAGGTGATTCTTCACTTACCATAGGTGAAGCAGAAACTTCCTTATGCCGTGACCGATTCATATATTCCCGAAGTGTCATCTTAGATGACGTCTCCTGCAAAAGAGTCTCATCCTCGAAAAAGTACCTGAAAAGAGATACTAAAAGACAAAACGAGTCAAATAGAACTAAAAATCATAAAAATAAAATAAAAATAAAAATATATATACAAAATAAAATAAAAACCTAAACTACGATTAGAAAGTCAAAAATACTAATTACAATATTCCACAACCGCTCCCCGGCAGTGGCGCCAAAAATTGATAGGATTTTAGATTACCCTATATAAATAACCGCAATCGCACAGCGTCTAACTAGTAGACTGGCAAGTACGGGTCGAACCCACAGGGAGAGGGGACAATACGGCAATTAATATCTCAATTAACTAAGCAAAAATAATATTTTTAGATTTTTAGATTTATGAATAAAATAATAAAAAAAACTAAACGAATAAAATAAATCAAATGGGAGAAACAGTAACCAGGGTTTTTAGTATCCACCACTATTTCTATTTAATTACTGAAGTGAAACATAAGATGCGTCATGGCATGGGATGAAGCTTCATCCAAAGCTTATAAAGCTTACTCAGATATGCATTAGGGTGTGGATGCCTTGACCTCGAAATTGTAGTGTTAAGGCCCTATTACGCGTGATACATGATTGAGAATGCATCGCTGACCCTATGTGGAGTACCCGAGGATGCATCATAGTGCAAAGGCACTATTATGCCGTGATGTATGATTCAATGCATCACTAAGCCAAAGTGGCGTATCCGAGAAGGCATTATAGTGTTAATGCACTATTATGCCGTGATACATGATTTAGAATGCGTCACTGAATGTGGCGTATCTGAGAAAGCATTATAGTTCTAATGCACTAATATGGCATGATGCATGATTTAGAATGCATCACTGAATGTGGCGTATCCGAGAAGGCATTATAGTGCTATTGCACTAATATGCTGCGATACATGATTTAGAATGCATCACTGAATGTTGCGTAAATGAGACCATTATAGTGCTAATGCACTATTATGCCATGATGCATGATTGAGAATGCATCACTGACCCTGCGTGGAGTATCCGAGAAGGAATTATAGTGCTAATGCACTATTATGCCATGATGCATGATTGAAAATGCATCACTAAGCCAATGTTGCATAGTGAAAATGCATCATAGTGCTAAGGCACTATTATACCGTGATGCATTATTGAGAATGCATCCCTGACCAATGATGTTATTCGAGAATGCATCACCGAACCAATGTTGTGTATTGAGAGCGCATCATAGTGCTAATGCACTATTATGCCGTGATGCATGCCCGAGAATGCATCACTAGAAAGTGCAATAGATGAATGTCACTTATCCTCCTTATATCCACTTGTATAAATGCAAATAAAACATATATAGGGAGGAGGTGTTGGTCGAAAATCGATGATGCTTAGCTTGGGTTTGCAGAAAGCGGATTTTCCTTGGCAATGCTAACTAGAAAGCGGGTTAGCCTAGAGGCGCCAACAAGTTAGCGGATTTGCCTAGAGGCGCCAACCAGTTAGCGGATTTGCCTAGGAGGCGCCAACCAGTTGTTGGTTTTGCCTAAGTGCAGTCGATGGATGTCACTTCCTATTCTTATATCTATTTGTAAAAATACGAATAAAACATATATAGGGAAGGAGCTTTGCTTGAATGTGCATGAGCGGTAATGCACATATAAATGCGATGTAGCCTATGCGTTGGAGCATACTTGATGCATAAGCATCAATATGCTTGTAGCTTAACCGATGAAGCTTGAGTGTGCATGAGTGGTAATGCACATATAGATATGCGAAGTGGCCAATATGTTGGAGCATACTTGATGCATAAGCATCAATATGCTTGTAGCTTAACCGATGAAGCTTGAGTGTGCATGAGTGGTAATGCACATATAGAGATGCGAAGTAGCCTATAAATTTGAGCATACTTGATGCATAAGCATCAATATGCTTGTAACTTAACCGATGAAGCTTGAATGTGCATGAGTGGTAATGCACATATAGAGATGCGAAGTAGCCTATACGTTGGAGCATACTTGATGCATAAGCACCAATATGCTTGTAGCTTAACCGGTGAAGCTTGAGTGTGCATGAGTGGTAATGCACACATAGATACGCGAACTGGCCAATATATTGGAGCATACTTGATGTATAAGCATCAATATGCTTGTAGCTTAACCGATGAAGCTTGAATGTTCATGAGCGGTAATGCACATATAAATTCGATGTAGCCTATATGTTGGAGCATATTTCATGCATAAGCATCAATATGCTTGTAGCTTAACCGATGAAGCTTGAATGTGCATGAGTGGTAATGCACATATAGATATACGAAGTGGCCAATATGTTTGAGCATACTTGATGCATAAGCATCAATATGCTTGTAGCTTAACCGATGAAGCTTAAATGTGCATGAGCGGTAATGCACATATATATGCGATGTGTCATATATATTTGAGCATACTTGATGCTAAAGCATCAATATGCATATAGCTTAGCCTATAAAGCTTGAATTATGCGAAAGCATAATTCAAATCGTGCTATGTACTTGAGAATGCAAATTTGCATAATGAATATCGATAGTTATGCACAAGCTAGTGCATACCTTGCGAAAGTCCTTCGGCATATACGTTCTAGGCTTTGCTTGGCCTTTGGCCTTGCGATGAAATTGGAATCGAAGTTGACCTTGCCTTAATAGGCTTAAGTTGTTTGTTTCTTTCGAATTGACCCTCTGATGAACTACAGTCATGCTTGATACCTTTAAGGTACAGGTTGGGTACGTAGGCAGCCGCAATGCAATGCATTGAGGTGCATCTCCTTGTCGCTCATATCATTAAATTTAGAGGTGATTGCGATATTATGGTAACTTGTATCATCTGGCTTGGTAATGCTAAGTCAAGAGATGATTGTTGCCACACTTGATGAGGTGGTTGCAATTCCATTCGAAGGATTGTTCATACTTCCTAGCAACCGTTACGGCATGGAATGGCATTTGCCTGGATGTTGCACTCTTGGAAAGAACAAGATTAGTGCAGACTTCATCGCATGATCGAAGCAAAATTAATGAAGCGAAGAATTAAGCTTGGAATGGCCTAGGTGCTAGTCCAAGGCATGAGTTAGGCCTGGACAAGGATTGTAATTATGTGATGCTTGTCAAAGGCATCCACCATTGGCTTTAATGGCCTTGCACCCTTTGCAGAACAAGGGTGAGTTGGAACGATATGGAAACTACGTTTCGAGTATCATGCATGCAACGCATGTTTGGAAAGGAAAATATACCTGCATACGCAGCGAGAAGTTAAGCCTTAAGGTCTGGTTTCTATCTCCTTTAATCGCGCATCGGGGAGGTCTGGCGTGCCCAGCGCAACGCGCCAGGAGGTGGAGTTTTCCGGTCCGTGACAGATGGAGGTACCATTAGTTCTCAATTACAGTTTCCAGACAACATAAATATTTTGCTAAATGCTTCTAAAACTGAGATTAGGAGATTGCATGTTATATTGATGGTTTTTTAAATTTTAACTGGTCTTAAGCTTAATTTAGAAAAAAGTTTTATGACCAGTATATAAGTTGTCGTTGATCTAATTCAGGAGTTGGGTTGTAAGGCCGCACCTTTACTAATATCTAATTTGGGCATGCCTGTTGGGGTGTCTAGAAGAAAACTGGAAATTTGGGAGGTGATAGTTGAGAAAATGCAACAGAAACTGTCCCCGTAGAAGATAAAATTCCTCAACAAAGTTGGGTGAGTTATATGAATTAAAAGCTCTTTGGAAAACTTACCCCTGTATTTTATATCTCTTTTGCATATGCCTGTGACTATCAAAAATAAATTGAATAAAGTGGTGCGGAAGTTTTTATGGGGTGAGGATGAAGAGTGTTGATGGTGAGTTTTAGACAAGGGAGAAAATTATAATATTTCTTTTCGCCTAGCTGCAGAAGCATGAAATAAATATGTATGAATTCCTGAACCGACATCAGAATTATAAATACATACTTCTATCTTACATTCCGCAAGACAATTGAGAATGAATATTCAACTCCTGGCTAAATTAGCCCTGTAGCTCTTTTACGTATATATGCACCATAGAAATTTCAGAGCTTTACTCAACTAAAACATTGTTATTTCATATGCATCCATGCAAACTTTGTATCTAATGAAAACGCTAATTAGATGCATACCATCTAATTGCAGAGTCGCATCAAACATTATCTCAAATTGTAAACTTCCACGACTGAATCTCTTGAATATGTTCTGTATGCACAACGCAAAAGTTAAGCATAAATGATAACAATTAAATCTCACAAGAATGATAAACCCTAAATAGGCCATAGTCATGGTCACAGCACGAACGTGTCAAGCCAATAAGCAAATAAACCAACATGCCTACGTATCAAGTAGGGACTAACAACGTTAGAACGAGCACTAGCAAAAAATGCAAGCGACAGCAACGCTAGCATCAGCTACCGGAAGCGCTAGCAAACAGGGCCAGCGGAAGCAACTGCCGGCAACGCTAGTTCTAGATCCGCGTTGCTGTCGTGTCATTCCTCTCCACTACTGCCACGCCATTATTCTTCGCACACGCTAGTGCCATTCTTTGCTCGCCTGTGCCAGCATCATTCTTTGGTGTTAGTGCTATCATCAAGGCCACCATACTTGTACTAGCAACACCTTGATTGAGCCAATAACATTCAATGCGCCATCATTACCAAGCACAAATTGCATGTTGCAAGCATGCCACAAATGTGTTATGCTAAGCTTACTAATAAAATTGTTTTACAACAAACTCAAGATTTTGAGTCCATGACTCCACTAAATCTTACGAGAGATCAAATCATATTACATGAGGGGATAATCCATTGGGTTTTGGTATGGTGGTTACAACAACATGCGGCGTGGAAACACCCCATGACAAGAAAGTTACAAAGTAGCGGTGACGGTTGAAGTGGTTGAGGAGGTAATGGAATACTGAATTTCTTGAAACTTCCAAGGATAATGGGTGGTTGCACCACTACCCCCATAATCCACATTACTCCGTCTCTCCACTACCTCCACTGCTTCACAAGAGAAAGTATGTGTTACCAATCACTATAAATAGGCTACTTAGAAACACAGAACAAGTTGATCATTCTCAAAGCTCTGTATTCTCCATCTCTACACACCATTCTACACACACAAATTCCTTCAAATTTCTTTGCTTCAGTCTCCTAAGATCAACCCATTTTCTCTCCTCGTGGCCGAGCAGGGCGGAACAGCTACTATCTAGTTTAGGCTTGCCATGCACAATTTTGATTTCCGAATCTAAATAAAGTACTTCTACAATACATTGTTTTTCCTAGAATCAATTTTTAGGTACTAACAATTGGCGTCCACAGTGGGAGATCAATCTGTCGGTTACGAATCCAATTCCTCAACCATCTGAAAATCAATTCTTTAATCATCTAAGAAAATGGTGGAGCTTAGGTCGGGTTCAACCAATCCCAATTCATATTCAACAAACGCCCCTAACCCGACAGTACCAGTGGCGTAACTCCAAAGATTATTCCTCAAAACACCAACATTAAAAATACCAAGACTCCTCCCGGTACCACTAAAGGTGTCAAAAACAAGGAGCAGGCATCACCAACCATAGCTGATTTGATGAAGCGGCAAGAAACCTTGGGTGAAAGTCAAGTAGCCATGGCCACTACCCAGAAGGAAGTTCTTACCTTTATCAAGACTTTGACGAAGCAATTATCACTAGGGCAACGTTATCATCAAACGGAGAAAGCTAAGAACACAACCACTGGTGAAGCAAACAAATCAAGAGATAATGCCCAAGAAGACGACAAAGTACATATCATCACCAACCGTGTACCATAAAGAATCCAAGAACAACAGAACTTCGTCACTCGCGAGGACCTGGAAAAGCTCTCGCGAAATCATGGAAAGGAAGATTCATCTTCATTCCATCAACACCAACCCCCTTACCCATTCTCATTGTACGATGGCACCGGGAACGCTCGAGAACATATTTCTCGATTCTTGGAATCGTTAGGAGTGCATGGATGTAACCAAGTATTGAGGCTTAAAGAATTCTCCAAATCTCTTACAGGGATAGCTTATACTTGGTACAAAAACCTCGCCCCCAACAACATCTCTAGTTGGTCTCAGATGATCAATGCTTTATATAAAATGTATTTCCTTGTCTCTGAGGAAATCATTCTCTTGGACCTGGGAAGAATATTCCAGATGAACAACGAGCATCTCAACGAATACGTGAAGAGCTTCAGAACACAAGTTCTCGACTGCCATGACCAGAGTGTGAATGGACAACAATTGGTGGAGCTTTGCATTAATGGTATGATTCCTGTTTATCGTGCCTTATTAGAAAATTTATGATTTCAAATTTTTTCTGAACTACATGAGGCCGCCAAGAGATCAGCAACAACTGCTCCAGCCTTGTTGGAAAGGACAAAGCCCGCTAGAGAAGAAAGTCATAGAGACACCCGTAGAAGAAGACGTCTGTAAACAAAAAAAAATTCTACCCAACACTCCATAGGTGTTGTCACTGATGAAGGATTCAAGAGAAAAGAAACACTTCAATCGGCATCATACGCTAAGTGCACTGCATCAGCCCCGGCGACAGCACCAACACCAACTCAAGGACAAGCCTCAGTCAAAATTACACGTCAGTCACAACAAACCAAGACGGATCTAACAATCCCAGATTTCCCCTTTCCCATGGAGGTGGTCCTCGAACTGTTGGAATTATGGGTACAAAATGGGGCTACCAAGCTAC
Source organism: Papaver californicum (assembly GCA_023531435.1). NCBI lineage: Eukaryota > Viridiplantae > Streptophyta > Magnoliopsida > Ranunculales > Papaveraceae > Papaver > Papaver californicum. The sequence goes on from JAJJMC010022800.1 coordinate 1,243,815, forward strand.
CACTTATGCGACATCCACCCACCGAAGAGGACATGTCAAATCCAAAATACTGTCACTTCCACAGATTCGTCAATCATCCCACTAGTGAATACAATGGCTTGAGGCGTATATTCAGAGAAAAGATCGACTCAGAAGAGTTATGTATGGGGACTGAAGGTGTCCACAAAGATCCACTCCCCTTCAGGAGCTTCACCATTTCTGGAGATTCCGTCAACAAAAATATGCAATCCATGATGGAGCACATATGTGAACTTCTTTACCTATCAAAGGCGCAACACAAAGATATTTTACTGCCCTCAACCGTGTCGTGTCGGGTAAGCGTCTCTTCTTTACTGAAAAAGCTATTGTGTATCCCAAGTCCGCTTCAGAAGACGTAGTCATCAAACACGATGAGAAACATAGGTGATACTTCTCACCAATTGATAGACACATTTTAGTGTCTAAATTGCACCTTAATTTCTAGTGAGTTAGTATTCGATTGTGTGTCTATTACGTGTTTTTATGCTTTTGTAGGTACATTAGAAGAATAAAGATTTGTGGAAAAATTGGCTCAAAAAGTGTTCAAGGCACCCGGGAAAATGGATCAAAGCACCCATACTTTGGATTGGGGCACCCCTAGATCGGGTCAACCCAGCGGGTCAACCCAGCGAGTCAACCCAGCGAGCTGGATCGGGCCGAGTCACCGGGTCAACTCATCGGGCTCAACTGTTCTTCACTGGCAACACAAAATCAACGGGAAATCTGGTTTCTTTCGCTTCCAGATTGTTCCAAATGTTAGTAGATATCCCACACAAGTTAGAACAATCGAGAAACAGCAAAAAGATCCCGTGAAATCAGTTGAAAAATCATGAACATGGCCGGAATTTGGTTTCGATTAGGATTGGGATTTGTGGGATGTTCTAGAGAGTTCTATTAGGTTTAGAACTCTCTCTAGGGTTTCTACTATCTATAAATACCAAGAGAAGCCAAGAGAATCGAGTACAAAAGCTTAGAGAAGATTTTAGAGAATTCCGGTCACTATTCCGTCACCGCCGACGAGCTGCTGCTACACCGGCCGGCTGTTCTTCATCCATCACTGCCGGAGAAGAAGACTCAGTAACATTTATAAGTGTTGCTGATTTGAATTTTCCTGTTGTCTATTGCTTCAAACCATTTGTTGCTTAAACTTTTCTGTAACAGCTGAACCCTCTCCTGTAACGCTTATAAGCGTATCAAATCAGCTGTTACAGCGTTATTCAACCTTGTAATCAATATTTTGTGCAATGAAATCAACTTTTGAGCAAGTTTTCTTCACTATGAGCTAAGTCTATTTACTGGGATGATGGATAAGGTAATTTTCTCAATTTTATGTGATTTAATTATTTTCTAATAATTATTTATAATTCTTTTATCATTAAAATTGCATAGTTTTGAATAGTAAAAACGGTTTTCTTTCAACAGTTGTGCTTTTGCTTGATGGATTATGCTTAGTTAATTAATTTTGATAGTCCATGCTTGTGATTTACCTCTGTTTGTTAGCATAACAAAACCAATTTTGGCAATTATTTGGGCTTCAATTAATTTAAAATGAATTATCTGATTAATCACATAGGTTGTTAGAATTACCTGATTCCTGATTCCTGGTACGTTTAAAATTATTTAAAAATCATAGTTAGGTTATTTAGTCTTTTTCTTACTCCTGGAATTTTCTAGAGTTAGTTTAAATCATTATTTTCTAAAATCATCACCTTCACAAGTTCGAGAATCGAACCTCTTTTTACCACTATATAAAATTACATCACCAATGCTTTCCTCAAGGACACCAGTTCGAACAAACACTAATCGTTGTGGGCACTGATGTTAATATCATCACTATCAAAATCCTGAGAGTTGTGGGAATTTCCAGGCACGAAACCACACACTCACCAATCATAATCAAGAACTCTTAAGGGAAGTCCAACAGTGCTTATGGATAGATCAGTCTTGATGTAAAAATGGGTGACACTCGAACACATACCAAGTTTCACATTGTCAAAGAGGATCTGAATTATGACATGATTCTGGGACGCCCATGGGTCTATAGCAAAAAGATAGAATCAGGTGTATCTCCTCTGCCAGCACCAACACCTCCAAGACTCTCAAACAAGCCAGCAAATGCCGAAGATTGCATATCAGACAATTTTCACCGCATAATGAATCTGGATGTGAAGCAGTTGCTAGGAGAGGACATGGTATCATACGTTCAAAGGTTTCAAACACAAGTAAGTCATATCCAACCAACCTTTTTTCAAACAGTGACCCCATGTCCCATCAAAGCTTGGGGACTTGACCCAGATATCAACCCTACTCTGACTCGGCGATGTGCATGGGAAGCTGATCCTTTTCAAAATTTTATTGAATGGGTAGGGATTATCTCTACTAGAGATAAGCAAACCAGTAACCCGGTTGTTCAGAAGATATTTTATAAATTTAAGGGGCATGAACCCAATGCCTTCCATGTCGGAGATACAACGAAGAAAATCACAGCCTCTCTAGAAGAAGAGCCATATCTCATCACCGAAACCATGATCCGCGGTTACTACAAGCTTGTCAACATCGAAAAGTCAGAAGGGGTGGTCATACATGGAAAGTGGCTTACAACTCACAATACTTAAAATATTCTATCACCACCTCATAATATTTCCCTATTTTATGCAATATTTGTAATTCCTCTAAAAATGTTTGCAACATCTAGCATTCATACTTAGGATTTCAATTTATTAATCAAGCAAAGCATTATTTCCTTCAAAAATGTATATGTCCTCGTAAATCATTCAAAAAAGTCCCTACCTGCTTAGAAAAATCCCAAAATAAAACTACAAAGAGTCATGTATCTCAAAAAACCTATAAAACTTAGAAAATCTAGAAAGATTCCTTGAAAACCGGTTCAACACCTTCGGATTACGCCTTATCCAACGTCCCAAAAATATTAGTTGTAAGCTTCAACTCCCGAGAAAGCCTCTTAACTTCATGTCCAGCCTTGGTGACCGTCTCCAAACTAGGAGTCATGCCTCTTTCCTGCAAACGCTTTTCAATAGCTTTAAAATGACGACAAAGCCATGCGACATTGAACTTAGCCCTTTCATCCTCATCCAAAGCATCCTTCCAGTCTTGAAGAACTATCTCAGAGATTTCTATATGAGGGAGATAAATCATCTCATGCACATTCGGCAGTAATACAGACACATCCTTCTCCAGAGTACGTTAGTTCTTGGGGTTACCTACGAAGAAATGGCCAAACATCCGCCATACTTTGTTATACATCTCAGCATAGGCAGATGGGACAGTAAATACACCAATGCACACATAGTCAAGTTGAGTCCTATCAAACCTAAAGTCAAATCTAACTCCAGCATTCAGGTACTCGAGCGGAAAAGTCTCCATCATATTAGTATTTTGTAAAATAACGTCACTCGGAGTGTTTTCTTCAACAACCACATCTGAAAGAGCTCGCTGAGTGATTTTGATATGGAAAAGACACATCACCAATATTATATCTCATTGTAATCTCCAATCCTTCACCTACAAGTTAAACTCTCTGATTTGGTTCATTCTCCCCTTAAAAATGAGGACATTGTAGAGATAATAAGCTAAAATAGCTTAAACACAAGGAATTGAAGCATATATCATAAATTTTATAAAATATGTCCATTATCAACCTAAAAATTCATTAAAAAGTTTTTTGGGTCATGACATATGGTTTAGAAAAGATATGGATCGTTTTGCAAAAATATCGTCAGAAATGTTTTTACATAACCCTCCGGAAGAACTGAAACTAGCGTTAATTGGTAAGGAATTTGGGGATGAGTTATATACCAAATGATTCATATGGATATCTACTAAAACATGATAAAATGGCGCGCCAATTGGAGAAGCGAGCTAATCATAGAAAATAGTCGACTACATGACAGCTGAAAACCTACAGAATTCTACCTAGAAAAGTTTTGGACGCTCGGTGTCAGGTATTTTTCACCTAGAAAACGGACTCCAAATTCAGAAATTCTTTTTTAAAAAGTTAGCTCTATCTATTATCTAAATAATGAGAGGTCAACCACCTCATTCCGACTTCGGACGAAGATTCTACGGTCATTACGACAAGAAGACCTGAATCTGAATTTTTCTGACAGCGAAAATCACCAAAATTCTACATAAAATCATGCATGATTCTATACATTTGGTGGTCTAAGAGTTATAATTATGTCATTATGATTCTAAAATAATAAAGGAGACTTATATGGAGCTACAATAAGTCATCATAAATAGAAGGCACCTCGTAATGTGATTCACCGTCAAGTTCTTCGTTCTCAGCCACGAATTCTTCAATTACTTCTGTATGGGATGATTTTTCAGGTCCCTGGTCCTCTTTGTCTTCTTCCTTAGTGCTTCCAACCACAACGGTGCTTTCTATGTTAAACTTTTCACATTTCTAGTCATCTAAACATGATAGTTATTCACTAAAATCATAATCCATCAAACTCAACAAGACATAAAATTGTTATTCAAAAATTTCCAAATGAAGCTTTACTTGCGACATAAGCATATGACGCACTAGGAACAGCTGGGACACCAAATTCAAAGGGTTGAATGTTCAAGTCACCCTGACAAGTTACGCTCCCAGGCTATACAAAGATGCTTGACAGAATAAATTATGAATATGCTTCATACAGAAAAGAAGATTAAGAGGAAATACAAGACACTTAATTTCTTCGAGGGACGGTCTCCACTTCCAGGCATAATTACCCATGGTCTCTTCATCCCATATTGAGGAGTACCATTCGTTACGTTATTATACACAAAGTACTCTGGGATCCATGACTGCAAGAGACGAATTAAATATTTAATTACTGAGTAAAAGACTGTGGTTAAATAAAGGATGATTCGACATACCTTTGTTAAGTTGATGATCGATTCACGTCTTGCTTCAGAAGTAATTTTCAAATTCGGCCAAGATGTTAATTCCTCTTCAGAAGGATCACCATGAACACCAGGAGGCTTATTAAACATGAAGTTCTTGAGGAGAATAAGTTGTGCGTCCAGAAACCAGCATATTCATCAATAGTATATCCTTTTCTATTTGCCTGAAGAAAAGAAATGCTTCGACATGGAATGTGGTGGGAACCCTCAAATCGCTTAAGCATGCCTATAGAAGGCGCCACAGTGCGGTAGTGAGGAACATAAACTGATCAAAACCCATTTTCCGATACCACTTGGACCAGAATGCAAGACGATACCAGGGATTTCAGAAAAATTCTCCGACGGAATCACATATGGAAGCATCGAACCCCAAAGTCTGAAATTCACTTTCTTCTCATTATCCATTAAACTGATAAGACTAACAGGAGAAAGTTTCTTCTTACTCCAACGAAGAATTCGAGCATACTCTATCTTTTCACTCGGAAAAGAAGGCTGAGCCTTTGGCGAATATTCAGGAAAATATTCCCAAAGCCAGACTTACATAAGCATGACATGAATAAAAGACTCTATCCTGGCATGACCATTGGAAATCTTCATGTCACGAATAAAAGTATCCATATGAGAATATAAAGTACCCAGAAATAAAGTACCAAGAGGAAGAGTCTTTCCACCAGCAAGCGCAATAGCAATCGGAAAAAGTGGAATCTTCAATTAACCTCCAAGAGAATCTCCAAATACGTCTCTAGAAATCCAAAGTACAAGGAACGCAGCAATGTTTAGGGGTTGATCAGCAGCGAGACCATCAACACTTGTACTACCATTCCAATAGTGCTCATCCAAAGCTGTATAATTCTTGTTATTGCAACCACGAGACTTTTGAAACTCCTCTATGTTCTGTATAAGGCGGGCTTCATATTTGTTTTCTCTTGTTCAAACCATTCGATGGGAATGCTATCAACAACTGGCAGTTGCAACAAAACCTCCACGCCTTCCAAAGTAATTGTCAACTCACCCTAAGCACATGTTTTTGAATGAGTCAGACCACACCAACGAGAAATAAATGCAAGCAGACCCTTCGTTTCCTTGTTAATCCTCAAGTTCTCAAACGCTCGCACAACATGGAGTATCTTGGCACTTTCTAAAAACCAACTTCACCTGGGGATAATTCAACATAAATTTAGCCCACGCTGCCCATCCAGGCAAAGGAGTTTGGGACGTCTTAAAATCAACAAATGAATTCTTATATTCTTTTCTCTGCAAACAAACTTAAATATATAAATTAAATATATAGTATTGATATGCAAATACATACTTAAATATATAAATTAAAACCAACATCAAGGAAAATTGCTATAAGCCTTAACATACCTGGTTGAATCTTAATAACGTTACAACGAAGCCAATGAAGGATTTCTACAATCAAAAAAAATAAATGTAGAGTTAGGGTTTACTTGCAAGATGTTGTCAAGAGAAGATAATTACCAATTCAATAGCATACTGCGATTGAACAAGCAATGATAATTGAAGCAATCAGTTAATACTCACAACAAAGGAAGAAAAGGAATAGCAATATGTGAGTATTCACTCACACACACACAAAAAAAGGGCTTTACGTGAATTACTCACGTAAAAAAATAAATTATTACCTGGTCGGTGCCGGAAACCGGAAGGAAGTCACCGACGGTGATCGATTGTTGACATCGCCGGTGAGAAGAGTTGTTGCTGCTCTGGTGGAGAGGAGAGAGGGAAGGTCGCCGGTGAGAAGAGTTCTCGCCTCTTACACTCAGACACTCGATCTACAGAACTTGATCTTAGGATCCCTCCAGCCAGCAGATATTCACCCATGTTTCTAGCAGGCATTGGCTAAATTTACCCAATTATGTGGGCTTTCTTCTTCTTTCGACATCAAGGCGGCAGCCCCAAGCCTAATGCGCACACTGGCATCCCACTACTTTGACGTCGTTAGGAAGAGTATCCCCTCCAGGTTCAGTATGTCTGATCGGGACAACATTTTATGGAAATGCACTAAGATGGACCAGGCTCAAGATTTTCTCAAAGCGATCCCAATATCTGGGCTCAACCAATCTATTGGGCCTCGACAGTTCCGGGTTGTTCTATCCTACAGACTTGGTATTACTTTGTTCGCGTAGAATAGTGTATGCTCTTGTTGTGGCAGAGGGATGGACGTTTTTGGTGATCATGTTCTTCACTGCGCCAGTGAGGTGGGGCTTAAGTTCATGCATGACATGGTTCGAGACGTGGTCGCCGACATGTTTTTCAGGGCAGGTGTGTCATCGCGGAAAGAGGCGCCTCTAGGCTTTTTGGCCGACGATGAGCGTTCTCTACGGCCAACAGATATCCTTGTATATAATTTGGAGAATGGACGGGATGTTTGCTTTGACGTCACCGGAGTGTCCCCTTTCACATGTGGAGGGAGAGTCGTTTTTCACATGGTCAAGCCATCTCAAACGCCATCACCCGGAAACGCACCAAATACCTGGATAAGTGCGAGGCCCACGGATACGGACTCAGAGTGTTGGCTTTCACGACCCTAGGCGAACTAGGAGAGGACACTATAATTTTTATAAAGAGGTTGCAGAACTGTATAGCTAGCTTTGATTACAACCACCAAATTGGTAACTCTCTTTTCTTCAGATTAGGGTTAGCTATCCAAAAAGGAGTGGGAGCCTAGCTTGTGGCTAGGCTTCCTTCTGGTTCAGTGTAATTAATTTTTCATCCAATAAAATCCTCGTTATAATAATAATAATAATAATAACAATAATAATAATAATAATAATAATAATAATAACATACTTGAAATGCAAGCGCTCTCAGGCCCGTGGATATACTTGTTTATAATTGGGAGGAGGGTCGAGACGTTTGCTTCGATATCACAGGGGTGTCCCCTTTTGTAGGTGGCGATAGGGTTGCGTTTACGCCTGGGAACGCTATATCCAATGCGGTTACGCGCAAGAGTAATAAATATTTTGGCAAATGCAACGAGCATGGATACGGCTTATGAGTCCTCGCCTTTACGACTCTAGGGGAGTTGGGAGATGACACGATCAGCTTCATGACCAGATTACAGAACTGCATGGCTAGCCTTGATTATAACTACAAAGTTGGGGATTCCCTTTTCTTTAGATTAGGCATTTCCATTCAGAAAGGGGTAGGGTCTCAACTTGTGGCTAGGCTCCCTACCAACGCTATGTAAAAACGTTTTTCTCCCTTTAATGAAAGTTTTTTTTTTTATAAATAATAATAATAATAATAATAAGGGTTTACTCCCTTTTATAGTGATTGGTTTCTAAATCTAGGTCAAACAAGGATTTCCTATTTGAAACCATGCTCTCGTGTTGCACATTGGTGAATCTTGGTCTTTCTATCATGCAAATCATCCACGCTTCACTAATTTACGCTCCCCCGACGATGCTCTATCATTCTACAGACACTACTACATCAACTATTACTCCTTCAATTATTCAACATGATCGGAGCGTCATCAAATCGGAAAATCTGGTAATGTATGATAAACTAAAACTTGTTGGTTTTTTTGCTTATGACGGTAAAATAATATATATAAAAAATCACCATCTAGTGTTTACCACGACTCACGTTATCGTTCCGTGCTAAGCAAGGGACTTAATATTGATGGTGAGTTTTTGACAAGGGAGAAAATTGTAATATTTTTTTTCGCCTAGATGGAGAAGCATGAAATAAATATGTATCAATTCTTGACCAGGCATCAGAATTATAAATACATACTACTATCTTACATTCGACAAGAGAATTGAGAATGCATATTCAGCTCCTGGATAAATTAGCCCTGTAGCTCTTTTACATATATATGCACCATAGAAATTTCAGATATTTACTCAACTAAAACGTCTTTATTTCATGTGCATCCATGCAAAGTATTTGTATAATGAAAGCACTAATTATATGCATACCATCTAATTACAGAGTCGCATCAAAAATTATTTCAAGTTACAAACTTCCACGGCTGAATCTCTTGAATATGTTCTGTATGTACTGCACAAATGTTAAGCATAAATTTTAACAATTAAATCTCACAAGACTAAGAAACCCTAAATAGGCCATAGTCATGGTCACCAGCATTAGAAAATGCCAATGCTAATGACACACAAGCAATGGCCTTGGCACCAACAAGTGTCATCCCTAGTAAGCACTAGCCATGTTCTTCACACGAACGTGTCAAGCCAATAAGCCAATAAGCCAATAAGCCAATAAACAAACATGCCTAGGCACCAAACAGGGACTAACAACGTTAGCAGGAGCGCTAGAAAATAGCGCCAGTAGTAGCAACGCTAGCAGCAGCTACCGGAAGCGCTAACAAACATAGCCAGCGGCAGCAATGCTAGGAGAAACTGCTGGTAGCGCTAGCCTCAGGGATGGCGCTAGTGCTAGCTCCGTGCTGATGTCGCGCATATTGCTGCTGCTACCGCACCATTCCTCTCTGCTACTGTTGCGCCATTATTCTTCGCACACGCTAGTGCCATTCTTTGTTCACCTGTGCCAGCATCATTCTTCGTTGCTAGTGCCATCATCAAGACCCCGACACTCGTGCTAGCAACACCCTGATTGAACTAATAACAATTATATGCGCTATTGTTACTAAGCACGAATTGCATGTTACAAGCATGCCACAAATATGTTATGCTAAGCTTACTAATAGCATTGTTTTACAACAAACTAACGTTTGAGACCATGAATCCACTAACTCTTACGAGAGATCAAATCATATTACATGGGGGGATAATCCATGGGGTTTTGGTATGGTGGTTACAACAACATGCGGCGTGGCAACACCCCATGACAAAGAAGTTACAAAATACTGTTGACGGTTGAAGTGATTGAAGAGTTAATGGAATACTGGATTTCCATAAACTTCCAAGGATAATGGGTGGTTGCACCATTACCCCCATAATCCCAACTACTCCATCTATCCACTACTCCACTACTTTACAAGGGAAAGTGTGTATTACCAATCATTATAAATAGGCTACTTAGCCCATTTCAGAAACAAAGAACAAGTTGATCATTCTCACAGCTCTGTTATTCTCCATCTCTACACACCATTCAACACACACAAATTCCTTCAACTTTCTTTGCTCTCTCCCCTAAGATCAATCCATTTTCTCTCCTCGTGACTGAAGCAGGACGGAACGAATAGTCTATGCTTGCCTTGTACGATTTTGATTTCCGAATCTAAATAAAGTACTTCTACAGTATATTGTTTTGCTTAGAATCAATTTTTAGGTACTAACAAAAAGAAAAATAAAATGAGTTAGGTAGCTTGGCAGAAAGTTTATAGGCCTATGAAGAAAGGTGGTCTATCTAATGTAGATAGTGGATTTTTAATAAAGGGTAAAATAGTAAAGTCACCTCTGCCCAGCAGTAGAAGCGTAGACTAATGGAATTTTGTATATGCTACTGACCCGGCATCAAAAGCATAAAATTCATATTTTATATTCTGCAAGAGAATTAATAAATCAAACTCTCGCTACATGCATCTTACACTGATCTTGTGCTCTCTCTGAAAGTACACATATAATATTAGAGCCTTACCCGGCTGAGCTTTCGATATTTTACACACAACATTAGTACTGTACAACTCAGTGCTTACTCCTTTATAATGATGGGACAACTCCTAGATGGATTAGTCACTAGTATAGAGCAACGTTGTCCTCAAAATATCACTGGTGTTGATTACAACTCTTTCCCAGATAAAATCTAACTATACAAAATATATATCCAAAACATATTTTTTGTTCCCGAGTGGATGCCAATGCTCTTAAATAGATTTTCTGCTAGTATAAAGCAATTTGATTGCTCTCTACATTCCCCGGTTGAATTTATAGAGTGACTTTATATCAATATTCAAACCATAATTGAATAATATTTATTTATTATACAAAGGCATGACAAGTCACGCGAATGCACTTAGTCGAAATACAACATCTTCGTGTAAGCACTAAGTCGTCGTTGCGTCAAATGCAAAGCTAAAGCTCTAATTGACCAATCCTTAATATTGGTCGAGCTTGAATAAAACGTCTTCAATATTGGACGCACTAAAATCCCAATATTGGTCGAAATACAACGAAACCCTAAAATTGGTCAACAACAAGTTTCTGACGTATCATCATAGTTACCTTGTAAAAATGTAGCAATGGGTGTAGAATGGGGCAAAATGTTCTAAACAACATCTGTTCCCCTATATGTATACTACGACATACTAAAAGGGAATCCTATTTTGAGTAATGGTCTAAGAGATATAGCCTATACCCTAGATGAACTACAAGCCAAAAACTGCTAGAATTTCATCTAAAAATTCCTGCAAGGTTGCGGTTTGCACTGTTTTACAGCTGAAACGAGCTCTAAACCTAAATCCTTCCACGATGGGATGTAGCCAGCAATTTTTCAATTCCGAATTGGGTTTGGATCATCAAAAGCGGACATCGTATGAAGATTCTAGAGCATTTTTTACTAAAGAACGTCATGTCTGAAATTTTCAGATATAAGGGCTAACACCCATGGGTGTAAATAACGATAATGGTTTTCGAAGTAATAGCTTTAAAGAGAAAATAGGAGGAAGGACTTAAAAATAATAATAAAAAGAGTAGAGAGTTGTGGGACAGGTGCCAACCGGCCGGTCGGTTGGCAACCCTTGGTTGGTCCCCATTCTTATATTTTTTAGGTTTTGTTATTTTTTTATCCTAGGGTTTCCTCTTTCTATTAAAAGTTTTTTGATCTTTTTAATAAATTCAAAATTTCCCCTTCAAAGACCAAAACAGCTGCACACTGATTGGCGCTTAATTTACATATTTTTACCGCTTAATTTTTATTTAATAGTACTTGAATTTATAATAATAATATAATTTTATTGTTTTATTAGATGATATGCATAAAATCTAAAGTTACAAATATATACGGTTAAACGAGCTAAATTGATAATGTTTATTTGCACTGTTAGATTACGGTATTGGTACGGATGAGAAAGAAAGAAAAAAAAGACGAGCTTGACGTCTTCCAAGAGAAGAAACAGTGAGACAAAGTGCGTCAGATCTCTTTTGGAGCTGACAGAAAGAATAGAGTGCTAGGAATTTACGGCGAAAATCACCAAAGTGACTCACTGCATAGTATGAGAAATGAAGAGTTTACTTTATATCAGGTTCCAAGCATATCATGCCACTATTGGTGCTGTGAACTTTGGCTAACGTGCTTTATAAATGAAAAGAAAGTGGGACATGGACTCATTACAGCCACATTTCATTAGTGAAATGTTCAAAGCATTGTGCATATTTCTTTTACTTCACCGTTCCCAGTCAAGCAGGTGATGCTCATCTCATGAGAAGAACTCAACACCAACAAGGAAATGGAACGAGAGGGTTCAAGCAATATCTCTTCAGTGCAATTCAAGCCTTGTTCCAAGTAACGACCATTGTCAATTCAACGAACAGAAAATAACAATTGGTGTTGTAACCGGAGTAGGGAGATGGGGTCTGTACCGAGAGTTGGAAGGGCAACACACGGACATAAATTGTTGGTGGCTAGATAGACTGAAGTTGGGATTAGGTGCTGGTCGGGTTTTGGAAAGTGTTTGGACGTGGTCTAAATTTGAAGCCGGTGGTGGACTGGGCCTTAGGATTGCTAAGTTTTATTTATGGGACTTTTGGACTTGCAGCAGGATATATATAATCCTACATAGAATTGAAAGAGAGCGGAGAGAGACGGATTTGGAGGAGACTGTACAGGAGCTTATTTTCCCTGGGGGTTTTGCGGCGGTGTAGAGTTCGCTGGATAAAAGAAGAAGAAGAAGATTGTACCGGGTGACGACGGTGATACGGTTTAATCTATGTCTACTTTTGTTAATTATTTTTATGGGTTTTAAGAAATCCATCTCCATGTCTAGCTAATTTATTTGTAACTAGGGTTCTATGTTG